>JAFELO010000940.1:220546-251502 GCA_017140195.1 Eumaeus atala | reverse complement strand
TACAGTACTCGACGGAAATATATTCAATATTTTTTATATATTTAAGAAATGTCATATATTAAAGATTTTTTATTATAGAATTACATAAGCATCCATGACCTAGACTCGAACCCGCGGCCTCTGGCGTAACACGCGAACTAACCACCGCGTTACCAACTGAGCCAGTCGTTAAGGTTCTACATATAGGAGGGTTTCGTACCCTTCATACGCAAATTCTTCTCCTCGCAGGCATTTGGCCGTATTATAAAATGATGGGCCTGATCTTCAAGGAGTTAATTCCAATAAACTGCCAAAGGATCCACCTGTCATACTTTCCCCTGGGCCCATTGGAAGGGAGGAGAAAAGGTGGACAACGCATGGGTTTAGTAATTATGCGTATGTTTGTTTGCGTCGGCAGCCGTAAAAAGGCTACGATTCATCATCCCCCCTCCCTAATGCTATAAAAAACGTTCAAATACACAAATAGGTGTTATCATGTAAAATAAGTAACAAAGTGGTTCTAGTTAACAAGCCACAGCGCCATGTCAGCCATAAAACAGTTGTTTCTAGGCTATCGGCGTAAGCTTAATAGTTCTCGGCCCGTTTTAAACTGGGCTAACAAATGTGGGCACATGAATAAGCGATAAATCTTATTGAATGTACAACGGCTCATAAAATTATTGCCGTGTCAAACTTTGCTGTGGACTTATCATCATCAGATCGAAAACATAATCGAAAATATCATCATCAGATCGAATACGCATATGCTTAACGCATAATCGTTAAGCAGATGCGTTGCCCTCCTTGCCTCCTCCTAAGTAACTCACATACCGCACAAAACGAGACAGTACAGCTATGACTTTGTGGCTTTATCACGTGTGCGAGAGGCCGGTCGTCCTGGCCCAACTTGGCGGCGGTGCACAACGTTTGCGCTCCTATACTTATTTATGTATGCATATTTGTCCCCAGGTGTGGCTGTGATGTCATGGTGGTGGACGGTGGCGTTGCTGGCGCTGGCCGCGCCCGCTGCGACCGCTCCGAGGGCGAGCACCGGTGAGCTATTTTACAGTAAGCATTCTGCACTTACTTCCTACTTTACTTACATGTAGCTTATTCTTAAGTTTATTACTTTGTCACAAATTTCAACTTACAACTGAAACTTAGACGAGACTTAAAGCTTCGCCTTACAACAAACAACTTTATTTATAACGAACATCGTCACTTGTCTATAAATGAAATTCACCTTAAAATTATAATTCTCTTACACCATTTTCTATATTCTATTTGTTTATGCATTTGGCCCAGTGGAGGGGAGTACTACATGAGGGCATCATATTGGTATAATGACGTCGGAAGACTTGAAAACGAACCGACTGCTTGTTTGCTCCCTTAAAATATAAAAAAAATTGTTGCTGTAGATAAAATTTTGACATAACTTATGACATTGCAATCTTTTTTTTTGTTGACGCATTTACGTGCCATCACTGGCCCTGGGTGGGGTCCAGTGGTGTGTGGGGCTCGTGGCACATGATAGTGCTGAGTACCCACAAAAAGCACCACGAGTGCCATCAGTGCCGCCTTGGGTGAAGTGCCCCGGAACAACATATCATCAGGGCACCTCGACGGCTAGTCGGCCCCCTAAGGGACCGACACCACCTTCACTCATGAGGTTGTACCGCACTACAGGACAACCCCACCAAATTTGGTTCCCATCCTCGCCATTTGCCACGTGCGGAAAAACGCCTCCTACTGTTACTCTTTTGTCCCCTCTTCTTATAAGAGGGGTACAAAAAGCCATCTTCCACCCGATCTTTATTATCCTCTTCTTATAAGAGGGGTGTAAAGAGCATGTCCCTCGGTTCAATTGGACACGACTGAGTCCACCCCAGGCTACTGAGCCCCACCTCCACGACTAGGCTTGAACCATCGTGGGGAGAATGTCACAGCAATCCTAGCCTAGCTGATATCCAGGATTTGAACATAAGCACCATATGTAAAAATTCTATCTCCTGTAGCCAAAAGCTTGGATAGATAGAATAGAGAAAACGGCCAATAAGGATGTATCGCTACTTACTTACCTACTCTTACTCAAAAATCAGTTTGCGCATTTAACTTGCTCAATGTCACAAAGGGTAGTTTAAAGAAAATATTTTTGATTAATTTGGAAAGACCTGAAATCATTATAAATTTCATTACTTTTAAATTTAGGTCTACTCATATTATTGGGGTAATTCTATGTTCATGTATGATGACGGGATTTATTTTCGCAATATCTCATGTAAGTGAGTACCTACTTGTTAAAAAGATAATGTTAATTTTAAATTGTTTCTGATTTTAGATAACACATTAATGTACAATTGATTCAACGAATTTCACAAAATCCCATTTTAGTGGGCGGCTGTTGCTGCTACTAAAGATGAGGCGGTATGGTCACATGATCTTAGCCTGTCCGTAAGGACGAATAAAAATAATGTGAGCGCCTGCTTCCTATAAATCCTAATGTAAAATATGAAATCATAGGACTTGTATTTTATGATATTACGTTTTGAGTGAGTCACTGAGTGAGTGACCTATCGTTTATATACATAGATTCTTTACCTACACCCATGCATTAAAAAAAATACCAATAGCTACAGTGGGCGTCTCAAAAACGTCCATAAATAAGGTGTGCAACGGTCAAATTATACACTTTGTAAAAATAACTTTAAGCACATGCGCGCTAGGTTGACAATCCAAGGAAAATGTTTCAATTTTGCACATCTCTTAAATGGAATTTGCATTGTAAAAACATTGCACATTGCAAAAAATGCTTTACGGCGACACTTGAACATGAAATCGTATTTTGTAAATCAGACATTTCCTAATCTTGTATTTCGTAAATGAAAGCCTACACCGCACATATTCTGCTAAAATCATGCCTTACCCGGTAATTAATTCAGTTTCACAAATTAAATCACATTCCATTTACCCAGCTCAACTTAAACCGTTTGGAAATTTAATCGTAACTGCTTTTACGGATAATTAGGCTAACGAATTCTATTATAGTATCATCACCATGCAAGCCTTCGCTACGCTGGTCACTTAATAATTTACTTGATAACGTCTTGTAAATCTATAAATCCAGCTGCATGCATGCAGAGGTATGACGTGATAGTGACGTTCCGAGTCACAGTAGTGTTCCAAACGGGCGGAGCCTGTTTGCAAGAGACCGAAACATATCTCCTTCACTGCATCGGGTGATGCATTCATAGATCAACAGGAGAACAGCTAGCACGTCAAATAATATAATTCGTAAACAAACTTACAGACAACCTGTTTCTGTTTTATAGGAGGAAAACAAGAGGTAGTGCCAAGCTGCATTACATTTGCGTTGGGCCGGCATGACTGACTGTATTACTCGCAGACATAATGGCGACGCAAAATTAAAGCTATGCTGTCGCTATTTGTTCGGTTTTTTCATTACCGGGCCCATTGAAGGGAGAAGGGGGAACGAGAGTAACTCATCTGAATACAAATGATTCGGATGTTTATGGGCTGTGTTAATTCCCAAAAGGCTCAGACTGCACGTTTGATCCCCTAAACTAAATAACCTCAATTTTTAAATTTAAAAAAATTGCAAAAAACGCAGATGCGTTATAGAATACATGTACACGCAAGCACGAATTGTTACAGCAAAGTCATACAGCGTCGTCACTACGTGGCGGTGTCATGTGAGCGAGAGGTACCTCCCCGGGCGTGACAGACCAATTGGGCTACAATGCAATGACTTCCAGTAAAAGGTGGTTCCATGCTGCACTGCAGCGGAATTGGGCTGGCCCGACTAGGGAGATACCTCTCGCTCCCTTGATACCACCTTAAAATGACACCTACGGTGTGGCATTTCGTGCGGTTTGTGAGTAGCCTGTGACCCATCGAGGGGAGGCGAACAGGAGGGCAACGCATCGGCATAGTAATCACGCTGATGTTCATGGGCGCCGGCAGTCGTAAGCAGGCTCCGATTAGTCGTTTGCCCCCTATACTATAAAGAAAAACTTAGAACGATTTCATTGATAGGCCCTTGATCAACTGAGCAGACAATGGGCGGCTGCTGTGATGGTACATACAGTAGAGGAGCAGTCGTCGTGTCATTTGACGATGATTCTGAGATGCTGATAATGATATCCTAGACGGAGAGTTTAATTCTATAAATATTTCATTGTAATGGTTTTATTTCTTGGAACATGTTGCAATCTCCATCTCAAAGGCGTGTTAGGTAAGATTAATTTCTTGTTTTTATTGATACAATCTTCGCGCTTCTGTTCTGCATCAGCCGTTATAACTTAAAACCATTTAAAAACTTGATTTCACTTTTTTAAAGGTCATCGTACACTATAAAAGCTTTAAGCTTCACAGACTATTGAAGTTGTTTGCTATATTGGTATATATTACCTATAATTTGTAACCAACGATTAAATAGTAAGTACAACACAGAGATTTTATAAAAAGTTGCACAGAAAATTTTACATAAAACGTATTGATTCTCAGGTTATGATGATAATAGTTAAATATACACATTTTGATATTGGGATGTATCCCTCGGAGAGTCCCCTAGAGGAGTCGGTCCGGTAAACGTCACTTTTTGACTACTGTAATTGAACTAATGTAATTTATTGATTTAAAATACATATATTACTACTGGTTTCGAGTAATTCATCATCGAGTATATAGTTATTAACATGAGGGTAGTTCAATATTTTTTTTATTTATGAATTTGTGGAAATAATATTAACATTATATTTTCCAACTGGTCTCGTAGTTTCGGGGCCTATTCAATGCAAACAAACAAACAATCAAATGTTTCCTCTTTATTATATTACTAATGATGACGCTAGCTTCAAGTTGATTATTTTAATTTATCAATACTCGATCGTCTATGTTGAATGATGTCTCAACTCTTACTGACACACGTTGGATACAATAACATAGTGAACGATAGCAGGATTTATGAAAAAAAAAACGTAATTCGAACATCAACTACAAATTACATATATTATTGTCATATAATTAGAAACAGAAGTCCCCGACCCAATATCACAGGTACCATATCATATACCACCTGTCATAGCTGCCTTTTGAAAAAAAAAGACTCTAGTGTGCGCTGTCTTATTTTATCTGCCATATATCAACACGTCCCATCGGCTGACACTCGTAAGTGACAATCTGATGGAGGAGCGAATGAAAGTGTGGGTACGAGGTATCAACGAAACCGTTCACGGCGAAAGTGAAATAATACTAACTTTTATCTTCTACTTTGCCTGTTCTATTATTGAACTAATGTTATTAGCCATCTCTGAAGGAGGCTGTACCACGCCCTTGCGGCCAAATTTCGCCGACACAGGAGAGGTATCCCTCGCTCACTCTGCGACGATGTGATACCGTCGCAGAGTGACAGCTATGTTGTTGTGATTGCGGTTTGTAAGCTATGGTGGTGGTTTTCTTTGTTGACGCGGGGAAACGTATTGACGCGCCTTCACTGGCCCTGGGTCGGGTCCAGTGGTGTGTGGGGCTCGAGGCACATTATATGCACATATACGAGTGCCATCAGTGCCGCCTTTGGTGAGGTGCCCCGGAACAACAAATCATCAGGGCACTTCGACGGCTTGTCAGCCTCCTAAGAAACGCACGCCTCCTCCACAGATGGACAGCCATGTAAAACGGGACAACGCCAACGTTGGACAGTGCAATAGAATAGGGTTCCCACCCTCGCCCCTTGTCCCGTGCGCAAAATAGGTGACTAAAGAAAACAAGAAGCGGCGCCATCTTGTTTTCTTTAGTCACCTATTCCTATAAGAGAGGTACAAAGAGCAGCCCCTTTGTCAGTTCAATTGGCTTCGCCCAAGGTGTGTCGAACCATGGTGGGGGTGATAGCTCAACCTTTTCTTTTGGTGACGAAGGGGAATGCATTTACGATGATATCTGGGTTGACCCCCAGACCTATGTTGGACTTGGCCATTGGGAAGCAATACAAACTAAACCACTATGGGAGCCTTCAGCCGCTATTAATGGAACCCTCCATTCCCGGATCTGCAGGCAACAGTATCCCTCCAGCGACAGGCTGGCCTCGGCGGAAAGGAATCGACCTCACTGCGACGACCCTTTGCGCAGAGCGCAGATGGACCTTATTTCTCGCAGTGAGACGATCCGCCCAAACCGGCTGCCTGCAGGCTGCTTTGTGTCCTCCGAGGTTCGGGAGGAGTATGCCCAGTACCCATCGCCGCCTTCATGACCATCGATCCCACCATAGCGAAGTGTAGGCCGATATTCTACCCTCCGTCAAGGATGAGCCCCAGATATTTGATATGGGGGCTTAAACTGACTCTCTCCTCTTCGTCCCTCGGAAGTGCTTCGGACTTGTCTAGTCTGACCCGAAGCCCAACCTCTCTGTGCGGTTGATCGAGATAGCTCAATCTGATCGAATATCGACCAACATTTCGTCAGTCGTCATAAACAGACCTTCTCTATTGTTAGTGCTCCATGCGTCCTGGGATCCAACACTCCCACATTCATTAGTATGCAGCATGCTTTGGTATTAGTAGCATGGAAGGCAGCATTCATTTTAAAAAACATCCATGTTTAGTAGCGTGGATACCAGAATTCATTCTACAAAATATCTATGTTAAGTAGCGGGGATAACAGGATACGTTCTACAAAACATCCATGTTTAGTATTATGGATAGCAGAATTCGGTCTACTAAACATCCATGTTTAGTCGCATGGGTGGCAAAGTTCATTTTACAAAACATTAATGTTTAGCAGCATGGATGGCAGCATCAACTCTACAAAGTATGCATGTTTAGTAGCATAGATGGCAGAATTCATTCTACAAAACATCCATGTTTAGTAGCATGGATGGCAAGATAACTACTAGAGTCTAGCCCAATCCTACAACAAGCTTATCAAAATTTATGGAGAAGATTACTAAATGCATACACTACAAATAAGTATAAGTCAATACAATGTCCTTCGATGAACTAAATATTTTCCCCCATATTTGTACAATGTTAGCTACGATGGTATATTTCAATCCAATCCAGCTTATCTGGTGCACCTATAAACCCGACTGTTTATTGCTTCATAGTGAAAGCATTTAATAGGTTTTTAACAGGAGTAACGTTAAATACTTTAATACTTTTCACACTTTTATATATATATCTAGCCATAAACACAGAGTTACAATAAAAAAAATATTTTACATTTGAATATGGAATGTGCCATTTTTATACGATTGTTCATTGCTTTTTACCCACTCCATGTCACCCGATAAAGAGAACAGAATCGCTGTGATTGCATTACAGAAGTATGGGGCAATTTTTTAAACCTTCCATACACTTGGTGTTAGTCAAATGTTCATGTACCGGGCTATTAATAGGTAGGCTTCCTCTGTTTGTAACAGAGAAAAATCTGGCCGTCCACGTAGTGCTCTTAAGAAAAAAGTGGTCAAAACAGTACGGAAAAAATTCGAAGACTCCGTGTCCGAAAGCAAAAGATTTTATTACGGGAAATGAAGAAAGCACGTAGAACCATGTCGCGTATTTTAAGATATGACTTGGTACTTGCAGCCTATAAGCACTAGCCATTTCTTAATTGTTAAATTAAAGATGAATGGGGTGGTAAAATCGAAACAACTACTGAAGATGTACGCAAAGTGACATACTTTTCAGTACCTCTCACATTGCATCACTCTGCATTCATAATGTTATGTAGGTCACTAATTAAAATGTTTTCATTCCTTCTTTTCTTCCATTTATAAATAATTTGTATTCTGGATACCTACTATTAAACTGTATTGTGACGCACCGAATAAATTTATTTCTGTTCTTTTCTACTCAAAAGGAAGTCACAGATTTTTTTCTTATTGATGAGATTTTTTTTTATATTGAGCAAATTTTTAACAAAAAAAAAGATCATTTTTATGGTCATAGCTTTAAGGAAGCTTCCCAATTAGCCGACAGAATGTGCCGAGAGAGTACGACGTGGGCATTATTCGACTTCAGGTATGGTTTGGTGTTAGCTATGATGGAGTGACTGAGCCATATTTTTGTAAAAAAAGGTTGATAAACATCGGCACAAGTGTATCAAGATAAAATTAATGATTTTATTGATATTATTTATGATGTAGTTAAGCCCTCTAATAACGTCATGTTCAATAACCAAGTGTGGTCCTCCCACAAAGACTCGCACCAGGTCGTAAGGCACGGTCTACCCGGTCTTGGTTAAAATTAAAGTTCCGAATTTGATGAGAGCTGAAGACTAACTACCCTCCACCTGGTCACGGCTTTAATCTGCCTGATTATGATTTGTGGTCAGTTTTAAAGAGTATAGCTTGCTCTAAATGTCATGATAATTTGGAGTCCCTAAAACAATCCCTGCGATAGTCAGTGAAGACTTCCCCTTGTAAAGAGGGCGTGCTTCTATTGGTAACTGACCCCAGTGTTTAAAGCACTGTATTCCAGCCAATGGATTCGGAATATGTCTTTTATATTTTGAACTGCTTCGTATTCGTGTGTTAAATTGACACACTGTAAAAATGTTATTTGCATTTAAAATATTATTTTTACTTTGTTACAATATTTATGGCGGGACTAGTTACAATAATAACTTTGATTTTATCTTCTTAATTTAAATAGAGATTGAAATAAGTGTGATATAGAATGCTATTGCACGCAATTGTAGTTAATTATGTTTAAATTAATTTATCAAATGCAGTGACAAATTTCTAATTTAACAATCGCGTCAAGTCTAGCGTTTTGGAGACGCGTGGAAACGCATCGCCCGCCCGAGGTGGAGACCAGTGGCGTGTGGTGTCGCGGCACATTATAGTGCCGATTAATTTCGTGGGTTTTTAATTATAGGTAAGACCGCCTTTTTCTGTATCCCCTAGTTTTTAGTTCGCTCTACACTGTTTTTATGGAACAAAATAAAGAATTTTTTATTTATTTATTTAATCGGCCCTGAAATTTATTTATGGCAACATAAAATATTTTGTAAGTATTTATAGTGTAATCTCTCTCTCCTTATAACTTGTGATAACATATTAAGACATAATATCTCACTTGGCTAATTCTATAAGTGTATATTCGAATACGAAATTAACGATGCTAAAATATATTAATTTTCTCAAAGTGTTCTGAAAATAGTTCATGTGCTGGATGCCTAATTGATTACTCAGTAAGTTACGTTAATGCGTCAGCGACAGTCCTTATTGTTCAACAGCAAACCGCAAAGTCTCTCTCAATAATTGCTTTAACGCATGCTTTGGCATTTATTGATCCCAGAAAACATAACACCAAAAGTTTTACCGTCATTTTTTTTTATTATATTATATGGGGACGAACCTTTTGAAGAAACAACATATGCACACACACATATGCATCAGCATTTATGTATTCGAACTTGTCAGTTGTTTTCCTTCTTACCAGTGGGAGATCACTAAAATCGGTGGCTGTGAATCTAAATTCTACGCCGCATGTCGAGTGACATCCCACTATATGCTATTGCTGTGCAGTTAACAGTAAACAAATACCTACCTGAGTACTTACGGTATTTCATTTGTTTTTTTTTCTATATCTTTTATCACTTTCTCTGCGGTGGTGAAGCAGTCACTAAATGTAGTTCTATTTTTTTCTGTTCTGTTCTACGTCATGGAGGGCATCCTGGACAGACACACAGGGAGCGAATGGCCCACCGGCTACTCACAAACGGCACTAAGCACGACAGTTAGCCGTCACTTATGGCGGTGTCATGGAACGAGAGATACAAGTAGGTCGTGCCTCTAACTAAAACTACATTACCACTTTACAAATAATCACTCCATTAATAAATCTGGGCCATCATTAGAAAAATATCTTTAGCTTTATACAATGCTGAGCATATCTTCCAAGAAACGCCAAGATAAAAGGATATAAAAGATAATTTTCATTACACACCAAACTATTTGTTGAACATGCTATGCCATATATTTCAGCGTTCACGAAGAGTTATGGTTGCACGTAAAGGTTGATAGCTTATGTGGGTCCTTCGGCTTGAGTTATGTTTGTTCTAAAAAAATGTCATCTGTGGAAAATGGCCCGGCATGTAACAGAAATACGTTACTGGAAGTTTTCGTCCCATCCTCATTATTCAGATTTTCGTTTTTTTTTTACATAATACTGGTTGGCGGCGCTTGTCCAGCCCCAACTGTTCGACTGACTAGCGAAGACTTTTGTGTCTTCGGGTTTAGGGAGACGATAGGGGGACAGACCCCCCCTGTTTTCCCGCAGATACCGGGTTGATTGTGGGCGTATCCTATACTAACTATTTTTGGGACCGAAAAGGGTGAAGCGGTCCCTCTTCCCACTCTAGTGGGACGGCGCGAGCACAATTTTGTTTAAATCGCAGTATCGTGGATAAGGATAATTGAGCTCGTTTAATGCTGGGCTTATCTGAGGAGGCCAGTCTCCTCACCCCCTCCTCCCTCTGACGGGAGCGGTCGATTTGCGCTACAAATCGGCAAAAGCCGTATTCTTAATTTATTTATTATTAGAGCTCTCTAGAGTCGCGTTATTTTATTTCTATTAATCTATGGTCTCAGCTTACGGATTCGAACCCGGGCTCGTTTCCATAAGGGGTGTGTGAGTTTGACATTCTGTCAGTCATATGTTATAATTGTGTCACTATATGTAAGATTTCATCGCTCGACCGGTACGTGTGGTGGGTATGGTATATTGGTTCTAGCAGGAAAAATGCATTTACGCACCATCCAGCCGACCCAAGGGGGCCTGAAGTGTGTGTCGGGCTCAGGGCGTAGCGATAGTAGCTATTACTACCGACCAGATTTTCGATGACACAGGGGCAAACATGGGAAATTGTAATAAGTATTTCTGTTTTTATTGTATAGAGAGGCAAACGATCATTCGGAGCTTTTCGAGTACTACCGACGCCCATTTACATTAGTATTATTGTTGTCATGCAGATGCGGTTATATAGTCATCAATTCCCACGTCACAACCGAATCGGATACGGTACAAAATATTGGTACGAAGTGTCAGCTGTACTAGATATTGCTTGTAGTTTTTGCAATGGGCATTGGGAGCAGTGCTGGTGTATGCTCTGCGGGGGCCCGGGGCTTGGAATTCAGAAGGCCCCCTATTAATTTTCATTCATTCAAATTTTTTTATTAACACATGGCGCCTCTTAGACTAGTGGGCCCAGGATTACTCACCGCAGCTTAACCATGCTGGGGCACATTGGATACATAATTGCCGTAATGCTGGACATCCATGGGAGCCCGTGTACCGTGCGCCAAAAAAACACATTAATAAGTAAAATTACCGACTACTCGAATACAACCTGAATGACACGGATATCGTTATAACATACCACAGCTAATTTAATAAAAAAATTACCATGCCCATAACAAAAACATATAATTTCACACCCACGCGTTTTAATTCAGCCCATTGAAAACTTTTACTCGCCGACCCTAAGGTCACAAAATGCGCTGAAATCGAAAGTGTATAATTTTACTTTCATACAAATTATACCTCAATTATTGTCTTAGCGATTGACGGTACGTCCGTCTGTTACATTTCCACTTATGGTGCAATGGAATGTTAACTGTATGAGAGGAGTGGAGTTAATTTTAAAGAATACATTTTTAAATATAAACAGTAAATTCATAAAAATATATTGAATTTCTTCCTAAAATTGACGAATAAAATTTATTCTGTCTTGGTTTCTAAAGTTAAGCACTGCATTTAAAAAAATGCAGTGACTGTATAAAAACCAGCCAAGAGCGAGTGTGCTTCCTCTATGAAATGGAATCAGCAAACAAATAAATCCCACTACTCTTAAACTCCCAAATAGATTTTGTTCAAACTAAATTTAGTCTCATTCTAGTATTGTTGAATTCTTTAAGTCATCTTATTTATTTTTATAATAAATAAATAAATAAAAATAAATAAAAAATAAAATAAATAAATACCTCTTTAGTAGCGAATGTCTAACAAAATATTAGAATAAAAACCCTTTTTGGAAACCTCCGCACCATTGACAAAGACTTGTCCAAGCACGCACCACATAACTATGTCATCTCGAAATAAAATGTCAACCCTCTTTTATGAGTATGGAGTGCCATTCTTAACAATGAAATATTCTCAAAATCATACTACATATTTTTGTGGGGGGGCCATAAAGTACACTTTCCTTCCAAATTCCAAGCTTACAATACCCATAATCTCTAAGTGCAACGACATACGGGCGGACATGCGCATGGTCAAAATTATAAAGACTCCGTCTTCCATGCCATAGGAACCCTAAAAAAGACTGAAACTTACATCAATCTCTTTTTATAGGAGTGTGAAAGAGTAATAAGAACTATTTCTTTGTTTGTATTGAAAAATAACTGTCGACAGCGATTCAATGCTGTGTCAACGAAGAGCATTTGTTTTGTAATAAAAAAGAAATAATAGCAATTCTAATAAGTAACACAACCGAAAATAAATGTCGGATTCAATTCGATTTGAATCGATTTTAACTGTATGTAGTGACATGATGATATTTGTGCTACTCGAGGATAAACAATTTTATTACAATGAGTGGCAAACCGGTCACAATTGTGTCTCAAAATAAAGCCAATATAAGTAGCTGTATTAAAGCGAAACGATAAATGTGTGTCCAATTATTTTGTCTCAAATGACCCGTGTAAACCCCAATTACCTTTAGACATATGCATAACCCTTAAAAGGTGATTTGGGTTTAATTTTGCCACGTACCGGGTCAAGTGTGGAGGAACATAAGTTGGCCAAATGTACTCACAAATTGTCTCCTATATAAAGAGTCTGAACTGTTTCATCTTTTTGGGGTAGAAGTTATACATATTTATGAAGCGGTTATTCATGAATCCACGTGGACGCAGACATCACTACACCGCATTTTATATCCACATAACATACTATAGTGTGATGATGACATGATCATCATCAGCCGGACGACGTCTGCAGCTGGACGTAGGCCTCCCCGTGGAGCGCCATAGGTCATGGTCACATGTCACTTGCATCCAGTGACTCTCCGCCACCTTCACCAATTCATCAGTCCTACGAGTGGGATGCCGTGCCACACTCCGTCTACCAGTGCGGGGCTGCAAATCGAACCCTTCTTCCCCAAAAGTTATCGGTTCTATGAACAATGTGGCCTGCCTATTGCCAGCTTCAGCCTGCTGATACTCTGATCTATGTTGGTTACATATAGCATGGGAATGCCTAAATTACCGGGCAAAAATTTTGTGTAAGCCTGATGTCTGATGTGCATCACGAATTTTAATACAGAAATTTGTACGCTTTCTCTATAATAACAACAACAACAACATATCTTCACGCCACGTCCATAATGAGAGACACAGATTTTTAATTCATAGTTTTTCTCTCTTCAGAAAGTTGACAGAGAACACATATCGCATACTTTCGGACCCTGAACTGTCGCTGTTCTAATAATATTATATGAGTTGTAAGAAATAGTATATTGAATGTACTATCTCTTCTTGATGGAAACTCATGTTCACCTGATGTAAATTCAAGTGTAAATTGTAAGAAGTACTGGAATGCTCTATTGCAACCAAATTGGGGTACATCTCGCTTCCATGATAGTGAGATCCATGCTGCCACGTTTCGCGTAGCTTCTAATCATCTGATAGTCCATTAGAGGAGTAGAAGAAGGGACTCATTTAGCTGTTCAAATCTATTGTAAGAAAATATCCCCCTTCATTATTTGAAGCAGTCGCCGAAGGCAGCTGAACTATTTATTGCTTTTGTAATTAATTGTCCCAGTGCTAAATAATGCAACGTAGAGATCTTTATAAGGGCGTAAATGGTCGCCATTAGTGGGGCCATAATCTTAGGATTCCTACACAAACGGTTTCACCGACTCGAAAGTTGACAAGTGTCTTATGGGACTACTGGTGTTTCAGGGTTGCCAGATAAATAAATTTGTAGAATTAGCACTTTTTTCCATACACATGAGTGCAACAGCTACATTGCCGCGGTATCAGGCCGGCACAGCCGGATAGGTACATCACGGTCACATGATAACCGATCCTATAAGATATCCTATAGGATCGATATTTTCTTTCAACGCATCGGACCCTTAAAAGATGCGATAATTTTTTGTCGATCGTAGCATAATATTAAAAGTTTTGTTTACGAGGCCTCATGGTATATAAAAATACTCCTCACGGTTCAGATCAGCCGTTTTTTTTGGAGAGATCGGGTCTCTTGTGGGGGATGCATCTTGTATCTGATGTGATGCGCGCCACCTCAGTAAAAGCGGCCGATGGCATCTGCCGGAACTGGTATATTTTACTTCGTAACCAAAAAGAAATCTTTCATATTTTAGAGTTAAGTTGTCAGCCCTGAACAAGGTGGCCGCCTCATATCGTGGCACTTCAAATGAGCTTACTTTAGATCTCAGCAAACATCACTACTAATCGCGTCCTTAATGCGCCTTTGAATTATCAATAATAATAACTCAATTATTATTGATATTAATAACTCAAAATATTATTAATAATAATAACTCATGGTATTGTTAGGGATCGTTACATTGGAATGATTATTAACTTAGCAATAACTGAATATACGTTAGGGTGATTGCTAAATGGCGCTGCAGACAGACAGTTTATTAAGTTCGCATCTTAGATAGACAGACATACATAAGGCTTTACGAGTGTATATATTTTTTTGTTAAACGGGAGCAAACAAGCAGTCGGAGCGTTGAGACGATTGTGATCGATCTTCATTGGTTTTTTTTATAATATACGCGAGCAAGCGAGCAAACAGAGCCTTTTCTTTGACTACCACCGACGACCAGAGTCAACCGCATAATTAAATCATACGGATGCGTTGCCCTCCCTTCCCTCTCTCCTCCGCCGGCCACTCACAAACCGTACTAAGCGCGACACCGGAGTTGTCACTTTACGGCGATATGATGTGAGCGAGACGCACCACCCCGATCGTGCCGGCCCAATTAAGCTCCAATGCAGCATGGCCACTTCGGCTTAGCGACTTTCGGAATCGATATCCGTGTCTCATGAATATGTACGTGTTTCATATTAACACAAAACACATCCCAATATCTTTAAAAAAAGTGTCAAAAATAAACGAGCTTGGCTCTTAGCGTCAATTATATTAGTAGGAGCCATAAAAACTAAAATTATATTTTTAGACGTTTTCAACTCAAAACAATTTAACACTTACACAAACGTATTAAGTGTCATTATCGTTAAATCGAGTCGAGCTGTATTTACCTTAAAATGTGTAAAAATCACTTTCATTGACTACTCGTGAATATGAGGCGAGGTTCTGTGAGTCTATTATGGCCCATTATGATCCATTACCATATACTTTCACTATTTTACGAGTGGAAGGTCAGCGGTCTAGCACTTATGATATGAAGGGGGCGAATCATCACCATCCTTCATCTGATTTTACTTATTTCATTCATTAGCAACAGGTTGGGCCATGTTGCATTGCAGCAGAATTGGACCGGCACGACGGAGGTACATCTCGCTCAATCGAACCTTCATGGCGTTGTCAATCTCTCCTCCTCTGTCCCTTACATATCTATGGTAAGACATAGTGCCATGCAGATGATATGGTGTATATGTTGCCCTCTTTCCCTCCAATGGGCCCCTTACAAACCACACAAAACGCGACCGGTATTATTTGAACACGAGTTTACAGCTTCTTTTATGGAAAGACGAGAAATGTGAGCCTTTTTTACAACTACCGACGCCCACGAACATCCACACAATTACTTTGACGATGCCTTTCCCTCCTCCCAATGGGCCACCGGCTACTCATAAACCCCACGAAACGCGACACTGAAGATGTAACTTTACGCCGGTTTCATGCGAGCGAGAGGTGAAATGTAGCGATCAGTTAGCCTGGAAATTAGCGTGAAGATGTATGTGCATTACAACCTATTATTAAGCCAGCCTATTTCGGGAGCACCATACAGCATATGAGGAGGTAGTGCTATGCACAATACATGACATTAGATCCTCCTATGCAATGGAATTGGGCCGGCACGACCGGGGAGCTCTAGCTGCCATAACACCGCGGTAAAGTAACGTCAAACAAGAGGGGGAGTTAGGGGTAGAAGGAGGGCAACGCATCCGCATAGTAATTACGTGGATGTTCATGGGCGTCGGTAGTCGTAAAAAGGCTCCGATTTCCCGTTTGCTCCCTATTCCATATAAAAAAAGAATCTGATAGACGTAGCCAAGCTACATTTCGAGCTGCACGACAGTGGAGGTGCCTTTCTTTTCGTTCACATGATACTGCCACGAAATAACAGCATCTCGCTTTGTTCCGCTTGTGAAGAGGAAGAGGGAAGGAATGAACCCATGATTTCTGTGGGAGATTCACTAATCTGCATAACTGTTACAAACACCTCGTTTGCTCCCATATAAAGAAATATCCCAAATATAACCTCAATGTTAATGCAAAGGCGCGAAAACAAATAAAAGAGCGAAAACAAAAGAAAAAAGCAATTGCTGTAATGTACGCTAATAAAGCGTGATCCGCTTCGCTTTCATCAGCCATTGTCTTAACTCCTAACGATCTACAAACCGGGTTAACGGCCTGCGCAATCATTTTTACTATTCGCCAACATGTTAAATTAATAGCCCAACTTTATTGTGCAATAAAATGTATATTTGCTTACACCGAGGTCCGAATTAATATTATTGATTGTAAATCGTTGTGATGGCATCTTGTGGGGTTATCGTCAAGGTTAACTTGGCAAACGGAATCCGAGTGATTATTTGATCGTTTGAGATGGATTATTTTCAAAGTTTTAGAAGACACTAGCGGTTATGATCCCTTTTTTAACATCTCGGTTCTCGATCTGATGATGTGAAATTAAAGCCAGACGTAAATGCATAAATTATTACAATAAAACTACGTTTACGAATTCTATCGCGGTTTATTTAATTATTTATATAGCCCGACATTTCAGAAGCTTTACAGCAACCACGGTCACGGGTGGACACAATTGGAATGACAAACATTCGCGTAAACTTCAGACATCCATATGCATAAATTATATTTAATGGAAATTGTATTAAAATATTTTTTATTGATGAATATCGATTAAGCTTACAACAAACCGTCCACTCCCTATAATAGGTGGTGTTGTAACTTCAACCGTCGACGGAAATTATCAGACGTTATCGGAGGATCAACACTTTGTCTTCTCACGGCCCTGGACTGGAAGATCGATAAAAATGCGGTCACATTTACCCCTTAACGTTACTAATTGGCCAATTACACGAAGCAGTTTTCTGGATTTTTATATTTAATATAAATGAACAAAGGCACACACATTTAAATGGATAGTGGAAGTTTTTATAACCCCATTATAGTGTAATGTATTTGTATTATAAAAATTCGGGATCAATTAATAGAACTACCTCCTAATGGTGTTTAATTTCCATACACACATTTTACTACGCGAGAATAGAAACCGTTTGTGAAGAGTAAAAGTTTGTAATTATATAAGTAGATATGCTGATGTTCGTGGGCATCTGTAGTCGTAGAAAGGTATGCTCGTTTGTCCCTCTATACTATAAAAAAATGTAATTCCAAATTGTAATGTATATCAGAGATGAATTCAAAACAAAGTAAGAGGGCTTATAATAACCTTTTGGGACTTTTCCAAAATTTTGGGTGTAAAAATAAAATAAACGTACAACCGCGCCGATACATTGATTCATCAAAATATAATTTTTCCAACGCGCCTTTACCTTAAAATATTAGAATCCCCGGTATGGTTTTATACTCTTTCAACTACTATCTTATACTATACTAACTCCAATTTTCCAACTTTCAAAAAGCAAGGAAGGGAAAATTATGACAGCATTTTTCAATTTATGCTTGGTTTCCCTAAAAACCGGTGCAATAAAGCGGCCAAATGCCGGTCCATTTGATTTTTTTCTAAAGAACGGAGACAATAACGTCCGTTTGGGCCGACAAAGGGCTTTCGGTGGCATCATTTGCCGCTATTTTACGGCCGATTTATGACAGTACCGCTTTCTTCGACAACCGAAGCTCAACAGTAAGATACAATTGACACAGAAAAGGAAAACATTGGAAGAGAAAGAAAAATATACAATTTCCACGTTGGTGATACAAAATGGTGTCAGCGAAATTAGCTTAGGGAGTAATAAAAACCATTAAATTAGTCTTATGATCGTCGTGCGTTGGAACAGAAGCGCCTATGAAACGGAGGACTAAAACGACCTCAGTGAGAGATGTGACTACGTATTTTGAGAGCAATTACTATGATGTGCGAGATCGTCTAGTAACAGCTACCATCAGCATCAGTCCTTGTCAACCTGTGTGTGCGTAACTTGAAGGAAAGAATTGATCCCCTACAGGATCATTTATCTGTCTATATGTTTGTCAAGATCTACTTTACAGGAACGCGTGGGGGTAATCAACCTGAAATTCATGTCATGAATTGAAGTCAATAGTCTGTAGATGCACAGTTAAAATCATGCTTCTACATTAAAACAATGAAAAGATTTTCTTTTCAGGTGTATTTTGACGATGTGAAGCAGTAGCTAAAACCTAGTAGTACTTTCCTGACTGAATTCAAGAAATTTGTCAAGAAGTAGCTTACTTGACGGCTCGTTTGTTGTCGATACTAACTAGCTCTGCTTGTATGTGTGTTTATATGAAAGAAAATCGACCTTCCCTGTAAAACATGTTTACGGAAACAAATATGGTAGTCAATAAGATATTGATTATGATGTGTGCTTAATGACGTTTGCGTGTTATCCTTCATCCCTCCTTCCCTCCAATAGGACACCCGAAACTCACAAACCATATGAAACGTGCCAGGTTTACGAAGGTATTATGCGAGCGAGAGGTACCTCCAAACGTGCGCTTGATTCGGCGACAACGGCGTGCCTCGTATATATTGTTATAACATGCAGTAATTTCCTTCATTAATATTTAAACACGTTCATTCAAAATTTATCATAGTTAGCCTTGTCGTTCTAGCCTTAGCCCGCTTTTATATCGGATGATATCAGGGTTACCTAGGGGTGGGCGCCAGTTTCTTACACAGAGGCAATGCCATCTGACCTCTGCAAGCCAAAATTGAAGCTAGACCTAGATAGTCGTTGGTGTATCCCTTCACCCCAAGAGTACATTTTTATATTATTGGGGGCAAACGAGCAATCGGAGCCTTTTAGTGACTACCGACATAGTTATTCCGATCACCATCAGCATAGTTATTCCGATGCGTTGCTTTCCTTTTCGCCTCCCCCTCAATGGGCCACCAGCTACTCACAAGCCGCACGAAACGCGACACCTTAGGTGTCACTTCACGGCGGGATCGAGCGAGCGAGCGGTACCGCCCCGTCCGAGCCGGCCTAATCCCGTTGCGTAACAAGATGTATTGTCGTGCACAATGCATGGAACTACCTCCTCCTATGCAGCTTGGCCCTACCTCCTATTAACACGAACGCCTACTCAGAAAATGTACTTTAGTTAGAAAAACATTCGCATTTAGTTGGAATCGAACCTAGGAAACCCGAGTGGAATTCCGTAGCGCCAATCACTAGAGCACTAAGGCTCGCGAAATTAATTATATCCATGGGATTTTAATTCTACTGTGTACCGCGTATCAGTTTGTTCTCCCGTCTCATTTTGATAAATTGTTATATCGATTAGCGAGTGAACATGTACCGGATAGCTAACGATATGTTATGCTACTATGTAAATTATATTAGGGTCAGCGCGTACCGCGGTCTGCGGTTAAGCGTGCATCCAATTAATTTCATATTTCTATGCCTTGTACACATTGTTTACGGGTACTTATGCGACTGCGCGAGGATGAGGGTAATGATTTGGCTGAAGTTTTGCATGACAATTATTTGGCTGAAGTTTTGCATGACAATTATTTGGCTGAAGTTTTGCATGACAATTATTTGGCTGAAGTTTTGCATGACAATTATGCTATAGAAAGTGGCTCCTAAATGTACTTCAGGCTTGTAAGTCGGACCTAGCTCGACGGGCTCTTCGACGTAGTTGGTAGGTTTATCAAATGATAGAAACTGAACATCATGCGTGATAATATGTTTGACAATTTCATAATTTGTGTATTACTTAGGCCTAAGCATTGGTGTATGTATCGTTTTATATCATCATTATCATCATCAGCCGGACGACGTCCACTGCTGGACATAGGCCGCCCCCACAGAGCGCCACAGGTCAGAGTCACGAGCCATTTGCATCCGGCGGCTACCCGTCACCTTGCCGCCCGTCAGAATGTCACACCGTCCCCGCACTCGAGAACCTTTCTCTCCCAACGGTTTTGATTCTGCGACCAATGTGGCCTGCTCATTGCCACTTCAGTTTGCTGATTCTCTTCGTTTTCTCTATACTTATATATAAAGAGGAAACATTTGATTGTTTGTTCGCATTGAATAGGTTCCGACTGGTCCGATTTGAAAAAAAAAATATGATAAGAATTCTCCAATATCAGTGATGAACATAGGTTATATGACATCTTCTAAAACATTTAGATCATGATGGAAAATTATTACCACAAAAACCATTACACAACTGCAGAAATTACTGACAACTAACTGTCTTTACACACGTTGTTCATCTCATACATTCAATTTGTTACCATAACATGCTTACGACGCAGAAATTGAAATTTATAATTGTCACAGTTTTGTGAATCAATGAATTTTTGCCATATTTCTTGAAATGTGCGCGCGAAGCCGGGACGGACTGCTAGCAGCCTATAAAGGTGTTCTATTATTTCTCTACATAATCTTCAATAGTATCAAATTTCTTATGGAGGATCCATACGTGTAATTAAACAAAGGGGATGGAGATTCTTCACGTGTCAATGTATATATACTTACGCATAGGTAAAGCATATTTTGTTCCGAAGGACTTGTCTAATTGTTATCGACTTCATAAAAGAGATTATCAATTCGTCTGTTTTTTTTTTTTTGGAAAATAAAGACGGATGGTGATAATGATAAGTATTGTTACTTTAATGAACAGCCCATGAAGAACTGCGTCTCACGAATTTCTCCGCGCGTCATCGCCACTTTCTTAACGCCATAACTTTTTTTTGACTACTGTATGCTGATGGATGTGTCCAGTGCAGCTTCACCGGTCACCATAAGCCACGTCGGGCAACGGTCTGGGCGAGATTGTGGTCGGCAGGGGACAGACACCCCCCCTTCCATTGCCGCATGGGATGGGAAAGATGCAGTAAGAACGAAACGGTTCAACAGATTTTTACCAAATTTTATATGCATTAATTATCAGTACGTCTGATAATAGGCTAATATCTATTTTCATACTCCTAAGTGATAAGGTTTGTTCACCCAACCCAGCGCAACGACGTTTGCCAGGTCAGCCAGTAAACTATAATATATACTTATATGTATATGACCTGTAATCACTTTTCTATCATTTACACCGTCATACGTAAGTGTAGACTAAGCTTAGTAAGACTTAACTATTACATCTTCCATTAAATGTGATATTACTACTTATATTTTAAGACTGTAGGTATGTATACTGTATACTCTTTCATATTGAAAGCTTTGGAAAGTAACGGTCACATTGCCCACTTAAACTCGTCTCATAATGATAATGAAATGTGGCGAGACGATGAGATAACGATACTGTCATTAATTGCATTCGTTCGAATAATGATTGGATGCCTTTGGATGTGGATGTACGAGAAATGCAGTGCACATTTTGTAACGTTTATAAAGGGATTCTGAGTTTTTGTTTACCAATCTTTATATATAAGTTTAGAATTATTGTTTCAATAGATGTAAGGCTGATTAATTAAGAAAAAAAGGACCTATATACCAATATGTTGGCTAATCTTGCAGCCGCATCAGTTTGGCACGGCCGTGCAGGTACCTCTCGAGCATAAGCGTGAAGTGAAGACTACTGTACATAATTTAATAATACGCGTTCACTTTGTCTGTAGACGTCGCTGAAGTCCCTGCCCATTCCTCTTTTACCTCCCCGCACTCGTTCGTTGCGTCAGTACGTCGGCGATGAAAGTAAAATTGTGCAGAGCTTGAATAAAATGGCCGAGTTATAAATTAATTCGGATTGTTTTGTCCCTATATGGTGCGGACAGTAGGTGTGCGAATAAAACATTTTATTTGTGGGGTTTTGTGTTTCACATAAATTTATACATGTAGGATACGGAACTCGTAACTCGACCTACTAAAATTCCATTTCGTTTGAATTGTTTAAAAAAAAAATTTCTTTTGTGCTCCAGCTTTTATTTAAATGGCTATTTATTTGGATTCCGTAACCAAAGAGATAAAGCGCGAGTCTATTATTAATACTCCACTGTCTGCCTGTCCTCCTGAACATCTGTCCGTTTGTTAGTCCGTTAGTCCGTAAGTCAATTTTCACAGATGATGTATTTTGTTGTGAATTTAACACAAAAAATTATAATAAATAGGTACCATTTAGGAGGCTTCCATAGGGTAGACCATTTATAACGATACGGAACCCTTCGTTCTCGAGTTCGAATCACACAGTGCTGGAGTTTTTTATGGATATAACGTAGTCCTGCAATACTCATGCAACGCCTGCAGTATAAAATATACATATCTAATGTTATTGAATTGGAACGTGTGTTTCTGATCTCCAGCTAGATATTTATGAAAACAGTTCCAAATTTTATTCAGTATCCATTCATCAGGATAAGTTCTGGGTGCGCCATATATTAATTATAGGCGCCACAGAGCGCCATAGTTCTGGGTGCGCCATATATTAATTATAGGCGCCACAGAGCGCCATGGTTCACGATCCGTCTGATGATAATGATGAAGACTATGTCGCAGTCACCAACAGGCTCTGCGCCATCATTTGCCTCCTTATGCAATACATACAGATGTCATACGTCAGTTTTTTTACATACTAATGTTGTTCGTTATATTAGTTCATAGGTAGGGGAACATCCCTAGTAATAGATAGAAGTAAGGCTGTTGAAATTTAAACAAAATCAAACATTAACAGAAAAAATGGTTGGGTGCTCTGCTTGGGTCCCAGGGTTGACCATAATCAATTCAAGGACCATACATTATACCACAAAACAAGAACATAAAATAAGTTTAATAATTTATCGAAACGACTAAATAAGTATAAATATTCGGCTACACTAGTGACACTAGTCCGAAGAGAGAGAGAGAGAGAGAGAGAGAGAGAGATGGCTGATACCTATGGTTGGAAAGAATTGGGGTAACTTGTCAATATCAACGCCACCATACATTCCCAAGGAACTATATTTGACGTTATTCGAAGTACCGAAGTATGCTTCATACTTTCAAACATTGACATATTACCGGGCATGTGCATTAGGTGGCACTTTAGTTCTGGTAATAGCGGCAGCGCAGATGTCTATTGAAAAGGCGCCATTGGCGGTCTATCAGATCAGCAGTCCAATGGATTCGTGTGAATGAATTCTGTAGCGCTCCTGAAACATCGACATTGTTATACAATAAAATAAACCTCCATATTTGTGGCGGTTTATTTTATTGTTTTTTTTTTCGTCATTTTTTTATTGTGTTAGGACTATTTGTAGAAAGATAATAAATCTACAAGAGACATTAGTACAGACTAAATCAAGACGGGATACGTGGCCATCGAGCCGATATTATTTATTAATATCTACTTGTACATAATATATTAATTACGGTTTTATATATTAAGTCTATAACAATGCGGTGTAGTAAACTAATGTGAAATCTAATAACCAGCTTTAATCACAATACGGTTAACGTATTACAGAGTGATCGTAATCAAAGATTCATAACATCATAAACTTGGTGAATTGCACGGCAATATTATTCCCACGCGGATATAGCGACACATCGAACAATTAATATACAGGAATTGAATACTTTATTGCTCAGTATAAACGGGGATTTTACTGTGTTATGAAAATATGTGGGTACTTCGTTTTGCAATTTGAATTGATAGGGTGTACTAAACATGGCTAAACCAATTCGCTGATTTTCATGAAAATTTGTTTCGACTTAGAATACCGAACAATTAAAATTTTTATACCCAAATTATGGTATCTGGAGAGTCGAATGAAAGAACCGCGTGCAGACATGTTAAAAGCTTGTAAAAAAATATGGCGGCATTACGTATTATGGATGCTAATAAAATAAATCAAATCAGTTCGCGCATTTTAAAGCTACAAGGGAATACTATACGTGAACTACTAAAGGAGATTGCATTATACTATTTTTAGATATGTCCGCCAAATGTGGGCATTCTTTTGCCCTGCAAAGCAGACCCTTTTCCGGTTATCAAACTGAACTGTCATATACTTAAATGTGTTGATGCAAGTTTTACGTCATTACATACGGAGGGCCGTGTGACCATCATAAGGGTGGGCTTTCTGGGTGAGGAGTGTTACGTGTACGATGGCAAGCTATAACACATCGCTGAGGTACACACCCGAGGTGTCCTCAGCTCATGGCTTGTGGGGCCGTACTGGATATTGTATGTGTCTAACACAGGCATCAGCTGGCATAGCACACATCACAACACGTACTATGTAAATATCTTGACAGATATGTAACAAGAACCACATTAGGGTCCTGGTATTCCTCTGCTCGATACGTTCAGTAATTTTGGAGATCCGCAAGACGAAATTACACCGGCATAGCTCACAAAAACATCAAGCGATAGTGGCTGCAGGCTGGGCACAGCATCGCCGCATCGGTATTGGCTAGGTCAGCGGTCTCGGTGAAAGCGGATCACATCGGAGGACGGAGAGTTAGATGGCCCGCCAGCCGGCTGGTTGACGTCTTCATTAAAGTAGTAAGTGACCTCGGAGTGGAGGAGGTTTAGCAGTGTTAGTCCGGGTGTGATGATTTAAACAGAACTATCCAATTAGAATAAAATCCGTTTTAGCATGATTTTCTTTTGCTGCCTCAGGAAATACATTTACGCACAGTATCCAGTAATGTTTGGGGCTCGACTACCCACTAGAACCACCGGGAGTGCCACAAGTGTCGCCTTTGGTTGGTCCCGGAACTGTAAATCATGGACAATGGACACTTCGACGGCTAGACAGTCCTCTAGGGGCCCGACACTACCTCCACAGGTACTGTCCCGTACCACAGGATAACCCAACCAACTTTGGGACACTGTCATGGGTTGAGGTTCCCATCCTCGCCACATGCCCCGTACGTAAAAGCGCCTTTAGTCTGACTGAATATCCCGTTTGACTGTGTGGCGTAGTGAAACGTAATTGTAAGTAATTATTAATTAATGAAGAATCCAATGTATGTTGTCTATGTAAAGCTCGGTTGGGCTAACTGTACAGTAATGAAAGTGAAATCGTTAGCTCTGCTTAGTCGGCTAAGGAGGCGCAATGGAGTCGCACAGATGCATATTGTAATGTGTCCTTCATTATCAATTTCGTAGGCACTATTTTTGGAATCGGGCCGGCACGACCGGGGTACCTCTCGCTCACATGGTACCGGCGTAATGCGACATCTTCGGTGTTGCTTTTCGTGTAGTTTGCGAGAAGCCGGTGGCCAATTGGGGGTTAGGTGAAAAGGAGGACAACGCATCAGCATAATACTTATATCGGCACAACATACTACTTCTTTTCCCTTAAAGTTACTAGATCTGTCTTTTTTTAAGTTAACTTGCTATAAATATGCACGACTTCCTCGGTGTCTGTACGGTCCCCTTCCAGATCCCTCCAGGACCTTGATACAATCAAGGTAGCGGATCTTCCGTTTAATCAGAATCACAATAGAAGGAACACTTCAATCGCGAAACTTGCCAGCAATGTACGATACATACTCTACCTCCACCACTTGGCCGTGACAGAAAAACACGTAATGCCATAAAGGAAGTAATTTCTTTTTAGATTTTTTATTATTAGTTTTTTTAATGGAATATAAAGAAGTTTCACTTCATAAATCCGATGTACTAATGAATTTATACTATCACTTGCAAGATTACCGCAACTGACAGTTGAAGAGTTCCGTTCCACTTTTCAGTTTATGATACGTTCAGTTTCCGAATAATATGCTATTGTTAAAATTACATATGTCAGCTAAAAGGGAAAACATCTTGATTTATAGACACATAATTTTGTCCTACTCTCAGTACATTCTGTCATATTTCACACTATGTTAATTAAATGAAAATATATTTTCATATTGATTTACTACCAATGGATATTTTTTATCAGAATGTGTAATTATAGGCCTGTCTCCTATCCGAAACATAATATGGAAATGAATAACTATACGTTTCGGGTAGACATCACTAAGCCTATAAATATTGCTTTTTTTTAATTTTAATTACTGCTGTACGAACTAGGAATGTATCTAAGCTCTGCACAAATTGTCAATGGTCAAGATTTATATGAATTTCATTACACAATTCGTTATGACATTCTAGACAAGAATTACATGCCGGTATCGAGGAAATCGGGAATTAAATCCAGAAAGTATAAAGGATCGTTAAATTGAGGTTGCACTGTATTAGCCGGGGTGGTCCCTTTCCTGATGACGGTGTCTCATGGGACCGCCTAGTCGCTGGGGTATCATGTCGCTGACAGGTCCGGGACACCCCATCACAGCAGCCGAATGCTCTCGCAGTGGTTATTAGTTGGTAGCGGAATTTTCCCTGCTTAAAAAAAAACACTGTCACAAAGCTTTCGTGTTAGATTTTGTTGGGAGAGACTACTGAGTATAGAATAGGCGTAGACGATGATGTAGAACTGTATCACGTGAAGAAATGGAGGTTAATACGAAGCGGTCGGCGAGCGTAAAATTAAACGATGCAATTCATGATGACTCCTACATAGAGGTTAACTGTTTAAAGAGGAACGCACACTGAGATTACGCATTTTATTATTTTCTAGCTGTGCCCCGTGGATTTAGCTGGAGAAAATGTTGTCGCGTTCGTGTTCGAGTAGGCGGTGACCCATTGGGAGGTGGGGGTTGAATAGGAGGGAAACGCATATTATATATATATCCAGTATAGTTTGCATAAAATTCTGTTCAATCATATTCACGTGATACGCGATCAAAGACTTCAATGAACTAAGTCAGCCTTACATCTACTTACACAATAATTATAAACTTAACTCTAAATCACCTTCGGATAATAGAAAAGATCAGCTTTATCTTTTAGTACAATATAAATACATTTCGGAGAAATTCGTTTCTATCACATTCTATAACGACACATACAAGTCTTCGTGTCGATTGCATGTTGTACAGTTTGAGTTGCTTATTTACCCATTAGAAAAAGAAAATTATTCATCGGGAATTAATTGGAACATATGTGAAAACAGAGTGTTAAATCTCTATTGCTGATTTTTGTATCCGAGAACCAGGCCACCTTGGGTGCTTTATTGACAAAAGTCCCATACCAAACACCGGAATCCTTTGAAATCCCATTCTTAACACTGTAAGGACTTGTTCTGTTAGTCGACACCAGCTAATTTATTTTCTAATTGCTTTCAAGCATCTATATCTTCATTACTTCATTGGCGCTCTGCCTAAGCTTCACCTGTAGATAACACGGTCACACATACACTAAAACTTTGCTCGGGAATCACTCTATTGAAGAGTGAAAAGTGCATGTAAACACGTGTTCCATACATTTTGATAGAACGGACCACATATAGACATACAGATTTTTTTTACAGTATATTGGGACAAACGAGCAATCGGAGCCCTTCTACGACTACCGACGCCCATGAACTTCAGCATGATTACTATGCTAATGCATTGCTCTTTTTTTCACACCTCCCCCCTAATGGGCCATTGGGGACTTTGTTACATATAAGTCTATAAGTAAGTAGATATGCGCCTAGACTGTTTTAAAAGTTAAACATTAAGGTTCACTTGACATTTGATAGCAGACGAGAGCTTCCCTCGCCACCCAAGTACGCCATATAGTCCTATTTTATAGTGTGCGTTGCTTTTGACATCTTAATCCAGATGTAACTGCAATGCGTTGAACCGTTGCAAATGTTAACACACCAACGATAAACATTTTCTAACGCTACGTCTGGATTACCATTTAAATGCCATTAGATAGTCATTTAACCATTTAATATAGGTATGTGGATGTTGGAAATGATCTAAACTTTTTAAAATAAATAAGGGATATTCCAAATAAGAAATAAATCAATAATAAATATAAAATAAAACAAAATTAATTTCAGACCAGGGAATCATAACATAGAATTAGTAAAAATCAAAGTGTAATTATTAGCAAATTTATTACAAGTCCGTACATATACATTAACTTATATAGCCCCAGCTTTGCCCGTAAATGACAGGCATTGATACCATAGCAAATTATACACTATAACTTTCCTCAGGAATCTATGGGTGAAAATCACTTGAAAATCCAGTTAGTATATGTTGAGAAAAAAATAAATACAGGCAACTTTTGGGGACTTTACTTTATGATAAGTATAGACTAGCGATCCGCGACGGCTTTGCCTTTGTTGTTATGTTAAAACCCTACTCGGGAAACCCCCTATCCAAACATGGAGACCGCATAAAATCCGTTTATCACAGAATTTCTGGGGAGTTTGTTTCATAATATATACTTCCTGCACTCACCTGAACTACCCACTCGCAACAGATGCGCCATGGTGATGCAACACGACCTATCACAAAAAAAGAAAGGAAGTAGGTAATTATCTACTTTTTTGATACGTAGGAACGTAACACTGGCGCCTGATAATGCCCTATAGACTTTGTTGCAGGGACAGTTATTTTTGACCATATAAAGTATTTCAAATATTGTCTTTAATTGCTGCTGTCTCAGTTAGTAACGTGGCGGTTAATCCATGTATTTCGCCATAGGTCGTGGGTTCGAATTCCGCGTAGGTCATGTTTATATACTTATTATACGTATTTGGATAATAAAAATAATTAAACATCGATATTATCTCAATTTTTATAAAAAATATAAATTAAACATACTTCCGCTGTCCGTCGGTCCGTGTGTAACGTCCGTACCTGTAACAAGCCCTTACGGTACTAAGCAAGGGACTAGACGAACGTGTTGTTATAAGTCAACAGATTTTACAATTATCATTGCTTAGCTTGGTGTCTCCAGGAATGGCTTTGTTATTTTCTTATATCAGTCTTAAGTAGCGGCCAACAACTGAAATATTGGTGCTGTTGAATTTGTAGTCGACGTGTTAAAACACGTTACACGAGAGCTGTTGAATTGTCACGCGGAGTGACGGAGAGTCGTGAGGGACCCTCTGTCAGAGCGAGGGATAGGAGTACCCGTCTGACCTCCGCACCAAATTAGATGATCACGACGCGGTTATTATGTGTGGAAATAGGTCACCGGGTCAGGTTTGACCGAGTGGAGGATGTCAGGTTAATAAAAGATTCGTTGCAGCCGAATTGGACCTGCACATACGGGGGGGTGACGTAATATGTCGTGCTATCTGCGGCTTATGAGAGTGTGGGGATCCATTAGGGGATAGGACAGGAGGGCAATATATATATATATATATATATATATATATTTATGACTGCCTGTAGTTACTAAAATGCTCTGACTGCTCGTTTGGCCCCTACATTAACCAGTCAAGGTGAAGTTAGACTCGTATACGACAATTCATATAATTTGACAAATTGAAGTGTGCGCCTGCTCTAATTTTTACGAAATTTATTTTAAAAAATAACTTTGTGATTGTTTAATTTTTTATTTATTTTTATTAATATAAAATGTCACATGGAGACCTAAGTACCTTGATACATTCAATGAAAATTTCCATTCTATTATCAAAGGTTCAAAAGATACATCTGTGACAGACGTACGGACATATTTTTTTGACAGACGCAAGTCTGTCTTGCATACCTGTGAAGATATTTGCATAGTCCGTCTTGTGATGACAGCTACGACAGCTGATGCCCGTGTTAGACACATACACATGCCAGTGCGGACTCGAAGGCCACAAGATGAGCACACCTTGTGTGTACCCCAGTGACACGTCATAGCTTGCACATTATAGCTATTAACACGTAGTACTCTTCACCTGGAGTCCATCTCTTAGGTTGGTCACACGGCCATCCATACGTCATCCTGCCGTATCGCACCAACACACATAAGTATAAAAAAAAGGAACCCAAAATCATACAACAGAAGTATTTTCATTACTTTTCTGCGATAAATGAACAATTACGTTGATTCATTAGACGACGCTAAACGCATTCCGAGGTAAGGAAATGGTCGCGTGTGGACAGATATTTCATAAATCTCGTCTGCTGATACAGAACAAAATTGGAGTCGGAGATATCGCAGTGAAATCGTGTCGAACGTTTCTTTCAACTGTACGTATTCGCACAGGGGGTTGTTTAAGCCTTTTTTCTACAGGACAAATGTCTGGAAACATGTGGCGTGACATGTCATCATCATCATTGTCATCCCTTATCGGTCCACTGCTGGACATAGGCCTCTCTCGATGAACACAAAGACGACCGATCTCCTGCTACTCGCATCCATCCCGGACCGGCTACTGCACGGAGATCGTATTCCCGTCTGGTGAACGGTCGACCAACACTTCGTTTTCCTAAACGCGACCCCCACACCAGAACCATACTGGCCCATCTGCCATCTTTTCTTCTGAGTGTGTGACCTGCCCGTTGTCGATTCAGCGAGATTATTCGCCGCGTGATATCGGATACTTCAGTTATCTGTCTTATGACAGGACATGTCACGAGACATTAATTGACATGTCGCTTGATGTGTCTCGAGACGCAATGGCAGTTCCCATTTACTTAAAATCAGCGTCACATCATTATGTGGTAGCTCCCGGTTTCGTCAGCTTAAAACCTACACCAACACGACGTAAACATTAATTTCATTGGC
>JAFELO010000940.1:144100-219788 GCA_017140195.1 Eumaeus atala | reverse complement strand
TCATCAAAAGACACTGAATAGATACTCGTTCACACCAGATACAATAGAAAAATAAGTGTTTAGTTACTAGAAGGTGTTAATTTATGCTATTCCAATTTTATATTACGGGAACTTTTCTGCTTTGTCATATGAATGTCTCAGGGTTGACCACCAAAAACTTCGCTGTGGGTGAGTCATCTCCAGGCACTTCTTGTGCTAGCTGTATTGCCGCTTTGTTGCAGTTGATCGTCTGGATTCATTCCATGGGGGAGGGGTGTTCTCTACCCCTACTCGGTTTCACCTCCTCCACGTAGCACATAGAAATATTTCTGGGTAAGCGATCCATGTCAGCAGATGCTGGGGAGGCGCGTCCGCATCTGAAGCCATCATGGTATAGGAACGATACATAGTTGTTCGCACTATATTACTCTTACCTGACGTCGTCAGAAAGTGAGGTGCTTTGGAGGCAGTCGGACAATAATAAATAAAATTAGCAACCGCAGTGCCAGCTTAATCGGAAGACACGCTTAGCGATAGAAGCCAGAAAATGCTTTACCTACATTTTTATATCATTTTATACCTCCAATTTGATTTTAATTATTTCATTGTATAATTGAACGATAAAGCATACTTTTTTTTATTACTTTTTATCTATTTGTCGTGACCCCGGTTCGCCCTTTCTACCCCGCAAGGGTTCTGGAGTAAATATATGTTATCAGTGTTGCTATTTAGTTAAAAAAATATACAGTATATTGATATTTCCTGGCTAAAGACCGGCAGTGTACGTCGTCTATTGTACGTACATATTGATAAAAATATATAAACAAATTGAGCAGAGAAAACAGCGGCAGAGTCTGTGTAATCTGTATTCGAATATTTATAGGCGTTGGTGCGCCTGAAAAGGGGTTGACTGCTCGCTGGCTAATAAAGAATCATTGTAAGAAGTATATAACAAACTGGATGCGTCCCACGGTTCTTTTATCCTAGTAGTGTATGGAACTTTTATATTAGTCTAGGTATAACCTATATAATTATGTTCTAATTTCATCGAAATCGTTTAGGTACTCTTTACCTGCAAAGGTACCATATACATATAATATTTAGCCTTTACGATTAGGATAAATATTAATTTTAATACTTTTTGAAAATCTCCGCCATATTATTCCGGTTATATTGCCATGATTTATAGTATAATTGTAGCAATCTGACTACACGAAAGAAAATTGTTTCTAAAGCTGTCTTTACATGGCACGGATTTTATTATTCAGCACTGAGTCTAAAGGAGGTTTAGAATTAGACCTATTTTATCTACCATCAGCGGTGAACACCGCAAAATGTAGATGATGATATGATGAGGTAGATGTGTAAAGAAGATGTCACGACTCAGGTTTCGAGTAGCTTGTGAGTAGCCGGTGGACCATGGGGGGGGGACAATAGGGTGAAGGAAGGCGACGCATCTGTGTTTGCACCAAATGGCCAATTTTTCCTTTGTCCAATTTTGATATAAAAGAATGTATGCGTGTGGTTGTTGGCGTAGAAGGTTAAGGCAAAGAGCTAAAGTTTCCGATATCACGCGAATAAAAACCTCACTGAAGTGGGCTGGTCACACACTCAGACGATCAGATGGCAGATGGGCCACTAAGGTTCTGGAGCGGAGGGCCGCGTTTAGGAAAACGAAGTATTGATCGACCCTTCACCAGATGGGAAGACGATCTCCGTGCAGTAGTTGGTCCGAGATGGATGGGAGTAGCAGGAGATCGGTCATCTTGGCGTTCATTGAAAGATGCCTATATCCAGCAGTAGATCGATAAGGGCTGATAATGATGACGAAGATGATGTGGTTGTTATTAATGCAAATAATAATTAATGTGAGTGACCGCTGAAGTCGTGGTCGGCCATCGTCTCTCATCCCGAGGCAGAAGAGGAGAGGACTTGTGGGTTTACTCCCAGTTCAAGTGAAAATAGTGTGGCAATAGTAGGGGAGATGGATAGAGAATATTGAACATGTAGTGCCACTGTAAGAGGTAGTGCCATGCTGCATTGCAGCGGAATTGGGCCGGCACGACACGGGAGGTACCTCTCGCTCACGTGATGTCGACGTAAAGTGACATCTTCGGTGTTCATGGTCGTAGAAGGGCCTCGATTGCTCATTTACCTCCCTATACAATAATTGATATTGCAAGTAAAATCTGTTCGGTTGCTGGATAAAAATATACAGGAGTGATTTCGTGAATAGGACGGAAGCGTGTAACACAAAACCAATCTTATGTACCTGTTGATGTAATATTTTATTATTTTATTGATTTCTCATGTATTTCATATCAGTTTTATAGTATAATAATATCTCGTTTCATTTTTTTAGATGTCTATGGGCGTTAGCTTGTAATTATCAGTCAGGATCAACGAAAATATCTTAGTTAGTCACTAGTCTCCATTTGAGCAATTTTAAGTGATGTGCTGTTATGTTCTGTTGTTTATTGGCCCCTTGTAATAATAACAGGAGCCAATAAATATATATTCCAACAACTGAAATACGAGTCATGAATAAAGCAACGCGTATTAAAGACTGAATTTACAGTAAACTATAAATAAACAGCAGTCAATTTTGTGTAAACAACCATTTGTTTGGCACTGAAGCCCCCTGCCACGACTTTGAACAAAGCCCAACTCAAATTAGTGATACTTACAAACCTATCTCTGCGTACCTAAATAAACAACAAACTTTATTAACCTCCCTGACAACGGCTGTTGCACAAGAAACCCTTTTCAATTATCATAATCCTCCCGTCGATATATAATAAGTGAGATAGGGCCATTTAACAAAATACATATTAATCAGTGTTTCATTCTATAGACGCTAAATACTTTTAGATAATTTTGTCTGGGGTTTTCAAGTTTACTCATAATAAAGGTATGAAAAATATATGAGGAGAGGGTAAAAACGTGGGAAATAACAAGCGTCACACCAGCTTAACGTCCCTTACGTCGATTCCATTCCAGAATTATGTTCTTTCTTACGTATTAAACCCCGGACAAATACACTTTTTTTCTATCTGTGATGTCGTATTAAAGTGCGTCATGCAAATTCTATTGGAAGAAGCATGATGTTATCGCAATGGTGTCCTAAAAGTCCAATTAAAAAACTGGCTGTAGTGTAGTAGGAACTTCTGTAGGCTTATGTGTAATTAATTAATCATTTAAAATCCGTTACTGAATGACTGATAGACAACGCACAGCCGAAGCGACTGTACAAATTTTGAAATTTAGTATAGAGTTTCCTTCATGATGTAAGCGATTACTGGGAATCGATTTTATAAATTCAACCTCTTAAGGAGTGAAATAGGGAGGTGATGTCAATAACAGGGAATTCTACGGTTTTACGGGATTGAAACCTCGGGGTGTTGCTAGTAATTGATATGGGTGCTTTGCCCTTCATCTCATAGGATCCAATGGACAAGTCGATTTCTCACATCTAAGCATGGAACGCAGTTCTCATAGCGTATATAGAATCCATGTACCACATAGTATCCCACACGGCCTATCCTGTGCGCTGAAGGACCTCATGGATGCAGCGCGTGATGCACGTGGCTGAATTTTGGGCCAACACAATTTTGTATTAATTGTCATCGATACGTTAAATAGAAGATAACACTGCTGTCATAGAGTACCGGGCTTTTATCAGTGAGAGGAACCCTTTGTGTGCCTGCTCAATCGCCCGCAATGCGTTTTATCTACTTTTTATCACAGTTTTGTGTAGATAAATTACCATTTTGTATAACTACTGTTTTTTGTGTAAAAAATGCTATAGCAGAAATTTCACATCGCAATGTGTATCTAGCTTTACGTTTCGTATTTTCAGGGCTGAGTTTAAATTACTGGGGCGTTTCGTTTTATTTTGCGAATGACCTGTTCTTAATAATGTTGTGAAATTAGGAACTTGACTCTTTATAGTAACAGCAGAATATTTTATGTTTTATATGTTCATCATTCGATCGACCGGCTGGCTCAGATGGTATCGTGGCGGTCGCGGGTTCGAATCCCAGGTCATTGATAAACATGAGTGCTATATATATATGTCTGTAGTACCTGTAACGCAAGTCCTTACGGTACTTACCTTAGGGCTGTGCTGGTTTGATAGATCCACAGGTATTATTATTACTATTATCAAGTGATCGCCATTCCAACCACCATCATCATTATCTCTATCATCATCATAGTAAGAGAATGACTCCAGGGAGATACCTCTCGCTCACATGATACCGCTAAGTGACAGCTATAGAGTCGTACGATTTGTGAGAATTCGATGAATCATTGCAGGGGAGGAGGAGAGGAGGGCAGTGCAACCGTATTACAGCTATGCGGATTTCTGTGGTATGCACAGCATCCGATTTCTCGCTTAACCCTCATTCTAAAAAAAAAAAAATTACTGTGTTGCTATCTCCTTGTTGAGCCGCAATCGACCCGTAAATGACCCAATTATTTTCATAGGATATGGGGTAAACGAGCAGTCAGGCCTTTTATCGACTATCGATATCCGTGTAATTGTTGTCATGCAGATGTTTTGCTCTCTTCTCCTCTTCTTATTCAGGCCAGCGGCTACTCACAAGCCATATAGAACCCGACACACAGCTGTCATTTTACGGCGGTATCATGACCCCGGTCGTGCCGGCCCAATTCAATTACAATGCGGCATGGCACGACCTCGTACACATTGGTAGTGGTGGTTATTTAATTATTTGTCACTAGCGCTTGGTAGTATAACATTTCTTGTATTTTATTACGAGCACAAGACAAACGCGCTCCATACAATTTTGGACTTCTTTCATTTTAAAAGCTCAACGTAAACTTGTGATCCACAAAAGTTTTCTGGTGCTCCCAAAACTGGACGCCTCAATTCAACTTTATCAATATGCTGCTTGTGCCTCTAGTTATCCTAGATGACAAAAGTTTCTTTGAGAATAAGATAGTTTCACACGACTCAAAGGAGCGCTAAAATACGAGTATATTCGCGGTGAGCTTAGTTTTAACCCGACCGCGTTAGAAGGAGGGCGAATGATTTTGACAGATTTTGATTTATTTTATGAAAATTATTCTCTTGCTTGGTCCTACCATAAGGGTCCCAGCCTTTGACCCCATTACTCGACCCTGACTTTGGAAGAGGCTTTTATATGTTACAAGTGGAAAAAACGAAGAGTCAGAGCCCCTTGGTGACTATCGCAGCCCATAAACTTCCGCATCATTATAATTCGGATGAGTTGTCCTCCTGCTTGGATGAAGGTGGTTACTCCTTCCCACCTATGGGCTACCGGCTACTCACATATCACACGAAACGCGACAGCAAACCCGTCACCTCGTAGCATTATCGTGCGAGTGAGAGGTACTTACCTCCCCGCTCGTGCTGGCCCAATTCAGCAGCAATGTAGCTTGGAACTACCTCTTACTAAATGATCTCATCTGGGGGCTGATCTGGGTAATCAGATCAGCTCCCTTCCTTGAGTAATTCGGTCGCTACTGCGATACATCGCCGAGGCGCCACGCTGCTAACGGGTGCTGGTGTTAAAGAAATTGGTGCCCGACGGCATCCGCGGGGTTTGAGTACAGTTCAGCGGCGAGCGACACAACCATTTCTCTTCACAACCCAATTCAACCGTTCAACTTTCCCGCAATTACCTACATCACCGTAATCAGCCACCATCACGCGACTAAGACCGTTTGCAGTGCAATGATATATATAAAAAGTAATTGAATTAATTTAGTTTTTTGGCGCACTCGTGTGATCCACAGGTCACCCACCGGTCGGCGCTCGTTGCTGTTCATTGTGACCACTACACGCCTACTTATAACCTCGTCCTAGTCGAATTTCGGCTACTGCTGCCATCTTATTGAGAAGAGCCATATGCGCGGGACAGATTGTACTGCACAAGGGTTTGCACAGAGACAATTGCTCTCCCTTTTTACCTATTCCGATGGGACGGCAATCCGACACGCCCAGAGCGTAATGAGGCGCATGGCTTATGGCTTAACGTCTCCGAGGCACGGGGATTAAACGCCGTCAATTTCCTGTCTATTGACCGTTTCTTATTACAAATCGACCTACCACTAGACACCGAGGCAGCCAACACTTGTTTATAGCGTGTTAGCATCACGTCCGCCTTTGCGCGGGTATAATATATACTAATAGAATAAAGCTGAAGAAACTGTTAATTTGTATAAACGCGCGTATCTCAAGTACTGGTCCAATTAAAAAAAAACAATGTTAGATAGTCCATATAAGGAGGAAGGCTATAGGAGTACCATCACGACAGGGTAAATAATATAAGAGTTACAGGAATGACACCGCGGAGCGCCGCTGGTTATATAATAACAACTTAGGCAGAGGTAGTGCCATGCTGCATAGGAGGAAGTAGTGCCCTCCTATGCAGCATGGCACTACATGCATCACCCTCGTGGGGTCGACACGACCGGGGTGGTACCTCTCGCTCATTTGATACTGGCGTAAAGTGACAGCGTCGCTGTTGAGTTTCGTCCGGTTTATGAGTAGCCAATGGCCAATTGGGGGGAGGGGTGATAGATGGGCAACGCATCCTGCGTAGCAATCATGCGAATGTCAATGGGTGTCGGTAGTCATCAAAGTCTCCGATTGCTCGTTTGCTCCCCTTTACTATAAAAAAAGACTTATTTTTAGTATAAAGGGGTTACCGAGCAGTAAGGAGCCTTTCGATGACTAGTATAGGCATGCTCCCTTTCTTCCATGCTTGACACCAACGCCAACACATACCTGACGAAATGCGACACCATAGCTGTCTGCGGAGCGCATGGTGTGAACGAGAGATACCTCCCCACTCTTGCCAATTCGGCTTCATGTTACATGGCACCACCAGTATCTAGCTGTCCCATTTCGTGCAGCTAGCCACATAAAAGGTCTCGGACGTTCTCCATACGACTGTCACTAGACAGTCGTTTTACCAGGGCATGGATGCAGATAGCTATCTCAACAATCTCGCACAACTACGCCGTCGTGTTACGTGCAGCTATAGTCTTAGTCCAGTGAAGCGTAATTATAAGTTGGTTACTGTACGCCAACAGCTACGCTGTCGCGTTTCGTACCGATGTCCCCGCACAAAGGCCACGGACATGCTCCAGATCCTAGTCCAGCTACCGAACCGAAACGAAGTATGACCGGCCAGCGACCTGAGCACAAAAAGATGATAGAAGTCGACAACCACGATCATGTGATACACACGTGGCCACGATAACGGTATGGAAGCCGGCTGAGGTCTGTGCGCACACCAGGGAACTGCGACGTACATGGTGTCCATGCGCAGTTATCTTCATCGTTCCATAACCTTACTCGAATGTTGCATAGTGTGATTATACTACTTTGGCGGAGTTTATCACGGATTATTTAACTTTGGGTGCGGTAATGTTAAAAAATTATAGTGAATGCGTAAAATTGAAGCTCACATTTTTAAACGAGTGATATATGGTATAAATATCTGAGCAATGATTCAGTATTTTTTTTATACTACAATTTTTTTAATGTGTTTTTCGTAAATGACAATTACTGTAAAACGCATATGATTTCACATGATAATTGTTATCATGTGAAATCATATGCGTTTTGGTAGCCATTTTGAGTAGGGACTCTGCAGTTGGCGCGTGCCATAAGTTGTCTAATGGTAAAGAACGTGACGTGTGCGTATCTAAGTTTTATAATAAATAAAAAATAAATGTGTGATGAAAATATAGGTACCGTATGAACGTCTGTCTAGTCTCGGGAAGGCATTTTTCATAACTATAAGAAGTTGTAGACCGGTCAGTTCCATTTAGTTATTTCAGATTGATCGTTTCTCGCGTTCCCGAGAAAAAGGTCTGGACAGACGTCCATATGTATGTTTTTAAAACGAAACCCCTATAGGGTTAGTTCTCTTTCTTCTGAGGTATGCAGCCCTAAAAACGACTTAAATGCAAGCTGTGCCTTACGAATCACCAATAGTAAATCTGTCCCAAAAGAACCATATATATTCATGATGAAATATATTTTTCTATCATTACAGGCAACAGCTACACTACAAATATATCATGTTATCTACATCTATGCCAAAGTAACAAACATACATAGCTGCAAACTTTCGCACATGGTATTTTTCGTGTTTAGACTCCATCCTATACGCGCAGACCTCGCGTGAGATTTACGTAAACTGCGTCACACACAATTGTTCTGCGCTTGTATGTACCGTATAAAGGTGCACTTATTTTCTGTTTTTCCGCGACGTACGCAAGTCATCGCAAATGATTTAGAACCACCGCACGCTGTTTAGACTCTTTATTATGTTATGTTAGCGTTTATTTTGCAATGTCATAATATTACTGATGCTTGAAATCCGAAAATAATTATTATAATTAGTGTTTAATGTGTGATGTTCCGTTTAAGCATACTTTGTGGTAAATTTGATACGTTTTTTCGTAGTATAAGGAGGAAAACGAACAGTTGGAGTTTGATATGTATCAACGCTCATTATTGCGCAAGACTGTCGTGTAGACGTATCTTAGAAGCTAACAAACTTCTAATTCCGTCATTATTTGGATGTATCATGTGAGCGAGAAATTGGAATTCTCTCTCTGGTCGTGCCTGCCCGATTTAGCTACAATGTAATGAGGCACCTCTTACTAAATACTACCGATGCAAATGCAATAATATCTTCCTTTCCAACAGTACCCCAACTCAAGTACCCACCAAAAGTAGCATTTTAGATCTGAAAAAAAAAAAACATTTGATTGATTATTTGTTTGCTTTTTTTTGTATTGAGTTAGTTCCGAAACTACTGGACCAATTTGAAACCTATATATTCTTAGGATCCTACATGATCTCTGAGTAACATAGGCTATATAACAATTCCAGAAACGTGATAGATCAGTATGAAACTTCCGAATAAAAGGTGTGAAAAAATGTAAAAGTAAATCATTATATAGCTGCAGAAATTATTGACAAGCAGCTGTCCCACCAAACGTTGTTCTGTCATAAATTGAATTTGTTGTCACAGTACCGTGTAATGTTTACAACTCAGAAATTAAAATTTATCATTTTCGTAAATCAATGAATTTTTGTCATATTTTGTAAAATATCCGTGTGAAGCCTACAAGTATCTCGTGGAATAGTAATAAAAAATAATAATTCTATTATTTCGTGCAAAGTTAGTATTAACTATTCGTCCCTGTTAGTTAAGTTTAATTAGCTTAATCCTAGTGTTAACTTGTGATATTTTATATTTTATGTTACTTTTTGTCTTTATCAAGAACCTCGTATTCAAATATGAAAAAGTCTGGAGGAGTCCAGATTTAGCCAATTTCCCCTGTCTCGGGCGAGTTCAGTGCAGTGTGGGGCGGTTATCTTAACAATTTCGTCGTCCCACCTTGTGACGGGTCTTCCTTTGCCTAGTGGTCCCTTCCATGTGCTCACTATTCCAAAGACCAGTAATTAGTATTCACATGTAATAGCGTCGGAACATCCCCGACCGTTGTGCTGCATAACGAGCGGGCTCATTACGTTATTCAGAACTGGGTTGAGAGCTGGCGCAGTGTGGAATGGGCTCCTTATACAATTACTCATCTAATAGATTAGACAAACTGTGTCTTTAGACAAGTAGGTCATCATATTTCAGTTCGTTGTTTGTGGATTTTTTGTGGGGAAACCCATTAATTTGGTAGCACTGGACCCTAGTCAAGTTGTGGGAGATTGACTTGAAGAAGAGGACAATTAACAGAAGGAACGTAACCTTCTTTGTTGAGCCTATTAACAATAAACATTGGATTAGTCTCTTGTATCTTTGGGTTCCTAATAAATGAACTGTGCAATCGGATCAATCTATTAACGACTACAAACGCCCATAGACATCCGCACTATTGTTGTCATGCATATGCATGGCCCTCATCTGCAAAGGGTTACCGGCTACTTTATACCGGCTACGGAGTAGCAGGTGCCCTTTTCTGTTTTTTTTTGTTTTTTTTTTTCGGAGGGACCTACTTCTGTTGGCCTCTACAGTTCATCGGACTAGAGCCCAAAGGTGCCCTCGTGGAGGTAAAGCGCTTCGCAGGTCACACTTGCCCGATGTGCATGCAATGTAACAATGACTCTCATCAAATTCCTCTAATCCTAGTCACGTATCGCTACGCCACAGTCAATTTCAGTGTATTTTCGTGTTATAAACGATTTTCCCATGTGATAATGTAAATAGCTTATATTGAGTGTATTTTGTGACAAGGAATGTCCGGATTGATAATAAGTATTATCACTACAGGAAATACTAGGAGATGACGGCCCATTGACGCAGCGGCGACGTAAGCATAGGAGGAGGTGGTGTCATGCATGGTGCATGACCTTACAACCTCCTATGCAACGGAATTGGGGCGGCACGACCGGGAAGTTACCTCTCGCTCACCTGATACCGGCGTAAAGTGACATCTTCAGTGTCGCGTTTCGTGCATTTCGTGAGTAGCCGGTGTCCATTGGGGGGTGGGTAGAGGGCGGAGGGCAACGCGTCGGCATAGTAATTTTATGGATGTTCATGGGCGCCGGTAGTCGTTAAAAGGCTCCGATCCCTCGTTTGCACCCCTATTGTTTAAAAAATGCAGGTGACTCGCACTAGTTACGTCAAAGGTCGCGGGTTCGCATCCCGACCAGGCCATGGCATCTATGTATTGTATTGCTTTGATTACGAATATTAACTATTAAAGGTTTATTAAATTTGTAAGAACATTAAATATAGTGCCGTTGTTTAGACCTAGTAATAGGTCCTAACAGTGCTTAGTATAGGGCTAGTGAGAGAAATCACCATGCTGCATTGTATCCAAGCCGGTACGTCCGGGGGTCCCGCGCCAGAGCTGCGGAGGTTTCGCTCGCCACGATACTCTTTTCAAACGACAGCTGTTCTGTCGAGTTTAGTGCGCTATGATAAGCCTCCGGTGGTCAGCTGGTAAGAGGTAGGAAGGGGAGCACCAATTGTGCGGATGTATATGGGCGTCGGTAGTAAAATTACTAGCGGTATCACGCAGATCTAAGGTGGCACTCACCCCAAGACATTAGGTATAAACAAATAAAAGCGAAAGTAGTTTTCTGCTACGGTTTCGCGACAAATTGTGAAACAAAATATTTACATCGGTTATTATTATACTTTTTTTTATAGTACAGGGGGGGGGACAAACGAGCTATCAGAGAATTTGTACAACTACCGACGCCCATGAACATCAGCGTAATTACTATGCCGATGCGTTGCCCTCCTTTTCGCCACCCCCAAATGGGCCACCGGCTACTCACAAACTGCACGAAATGCGATATCGTGGGTACCACTTACGGCATTTTAAAATGAGCGAGAGGTACTACCCCGGTCGTGGTTGCTCAATTCCGCTGCAATACCGCATGGCGCTGCCTCTTACAAACATGGCACTACACGCACTCTTACAAGCACTTAATTCTGCTGTTTATATTTCTAGTCTTACTAACATTGTAAGTGGGAAAGCTTGTATGTTTGTTTGTCAACCTTTCACACTATTACTAAACCACTGATCTGAAATACATCATATATACTATATATGGATTGCTGATACCTCAATGAAAAATATAAAAACACGGTGTAAACACGAAGTCGACGCCGCCGCATATTCCCAAAGAATTAAGTTTTTTTAATTTAGCTTTATCGTGCTTCGATCTTTTGGAATACTCGCTAACTAATAAACTATGAACTGCAAGAGTGTTAGTGGTCGTGCCATGCACATTGCGTGATATTTTAAATATTTTCGGAATAATTGTAGCGCTGAAGTCCTTTTAACTGTTACCATCTCATCTCTATGAGCCCAGCAGTCCATTAGATTCATGGCAATATAGAAAACGGACTTGGATAAAAAAATCTCATTTACAGAATATGATTTTTTTTTTGTTGACGCGAGGAAACGCATTTACGCGCCTTCACTGGCCCTGGGTGAGGTCTAGTGGTGTGTGGGGCTCGCGGCATATGATAGTGCCGAATACCTACACAAACAACCGCGAGTGCCATCGGTGCCATATTTGGTGAGGCGTCCCGGAACAACAAATCATCAGGGCACCTCGACGGCTAGTCAGTCCCCAAAGGAACCGACTCCACCTCCACAGATGGTGTTCTTCCGCACTACAGGACAACATTACCAATTTTGGGACAGTGTAATGGGGTTAGATTTCCATCCTCACCCCTTGCTCCGTACGCAAAAGCGCCGCCTCCTATTGTCCTTTTGTCCCCTCCTCTTATTAGAGGGTTTCAAAGGGCGATCCTCCACTAGCTCTTTAGCCGCCTCTTCTCTATCTTATTAACACCCACCTCGGTTCAATTTGCTACGCCCGAGTTCACCCAGACTACTCAGTCCCATCGTCACGACAAGGCTTTGAACAATGGTAGGGCATGATTGCAGATCATGCCCCACTATGGTTCAAGCATTGTCAATAAGATGAAATAACTAAATAAATAGTTCCTTCCCTTGTGAATTAGTCCCCTGGGTTGGTTTACGGCCTTGACATCACTAATAATATATTAATATATAAATACGCAATGATTTTTGTACGTTTAGTTAAGTGGTAGTTCCCTGCTGCATTGCAACAGAATTGCGCCGGCACGGCCGAATGACACTCGCTCACATGATGCTACCGTAAAGTATCATGTTCGGAGTCGCGTTTCGTGCCGTTTTGTTAGTAGCCGGTACACTGGGAGGGTAGGAGAAAAGGAGGCCAACGCATCAGCATAGCAATTATGCGGATGTTCATGGGCGTTAGTAGTCGTAAAAAAGGCGCCGATTGCTCGTTTGCCCTCTTATGCTATAAAAAAACCTCTTTTACTCATTCACACAAAAACTATTGGGGATTGGTTGCAAATAAATATAAAAATGTAAATAAATCGATGAAAATAAATGTAAAAATGTAAATAAATGGACGAAGATAGATATAAAAATGTAAATAAATGGATGAAAATAAATGGTATGTGCAATCGTATCTTGATGTTACCTTGGTACTATGCTGTGTACAAAAACAGTTTCCGGCTCCACCAATTACCAGACATCAATATTGGATTATACCCGATCAAAATGGGTAAAGCACATAATTTTCAGTATACAATTAAATTAATTAAATATAGTCTAGGTATGTTTACGTCTCGGATTCTCGAGAAGTTTGCGGTTGAGTTACCGTAAACGGCCCTACCATTAGTTTTCTATCACGATTGAATTGCCATAAAATTATGCGTGACTTTTCATGTATGGTAAATTCACAAAATAGATTACCTACTTTCACTGAAATGTAATAAGGCACACATTTTAAGAATAATGGAACATCGCAGTTACAATTTTATTTCTTAAAAGAATCGTTTAAAAGTAGTACAAACTCACAATAATGATTAACAGTTGTATAATAGAATAAATGAGATACTTAATTTTTAAAGCGGTGGTTAATAGTTGCGTCCATCCAGCTAAAAAACATACAAAAATTGTTTCAGGCATTATGTAGTGTACAACAATTAAAAAGGTATACTCGCGGCAGAAGTCGTACTTCATTAGCGTAACAAGAGTATTACTTACGCTATAGCAATTTTTTCGTCAAAACCGTCACTAAAAACCGGCACGGATGTTAGTGACGGTGTGCGCGCGCAGCATAAAAAAATACTCTCATTTTTTTTCGTACCGCACTAAAAAAAGTATTTATTAAAATTAATTATCCTATTATGATCCTGCCAGGCAATAGACATTAGACATTTACCAAGATGTCTGATCCTACACAGATCGATAGGTCGACCCACACTATTAATTTTTCTAAATGTTCTATTCTATCTGTTGATTATCCAAATAAAAGGCAATTTCTCACGAAAATAGAACTAGAAAATATACCGTATTTAAATCGAATGCAAAGTGAGATCCCGTGGTAGGCTCCAAGTCCTAGAATGTAAGGCGCGACCTTGGTATTTAACGGTATCCAGGATGTTAATGGCTACTGGTTTTGACTCATCGAAATTACTACCATGGGCAGCATCGCTGAAGTTGTGGAGATATTACACTACGCGCCTAACACGCACTTACTATTTATTGAGCCTAAATATACTTTAGAATTTACCTAAAGCTTCTTATATGCAATGCACAAACTCAGAATGCCAATAGACTTAAGCAACAATAGATTAACCAATTTAAATCCAAGAGCCTTTGATAACGGCTTGACAGGTTTTTCTTATACGGGGAAATGCATTTACGTGCCACCATTAGCCCTAGGTGACATCCTGTGGTGTGCGGGGCTCGGGTCACAGTGTAGTGCCGAAAAGCCTCTAACACCACCACCACTGCCATCAGTGCCGCCTTCGGTAAGTTGGGACTATAAATCATCAGCGGTGCCCTGACGGTTTATGGTTCCACCGGATCACGGAACATCACTACTAAATTCAGGACAGTGCAATGGGGTGAGATTCCCATTCTAGTCCTTTCCCCCGTGCGCAGAAGTACCATCTTTCTGCTCTTCTGTACTCTTTTCCTATCAAGAGGATACAAAAAGCATAATATGTGTGTGTTCTCCGCATGCGCCACTATAAAGCTTGAACCACGGCGTGACAGGGCTGTGCAAATCGAGGTGAACCTAGAGTGAGACATCTCGTTATATGCACAGCAAAAGTCTCATCGAGACGTTCAGTACTTCTAAATCGATGCACCGTGATGGCCTGCGTGATATAAATTTAGTACCCCGCACCACCCAAATTGGATCGACACTTTTGTATTATGCAGTAGAATGGGCAATGGGTTGACCATTGTACTGTTCGAATAGAATTATCTGCCTTCACAAGAGCTTCACATGAGCTTGTTGAGCCATAATGATGATGATGATAGATGAGGCCAAGCATAGAGTTAGCAGCTGTCAGTCGTATTGCATAAGAGAGTCACATCAAATTATTATGGAAACAAAAAGCTACAGGACGCAATGAGGTTATAATCTATAAAATCCTAGGGAAATATTTTGGATTCCTTAATGGAAGTTATACTGGTGCAATCATCTCAAGCCTAGAAACCCAGATATAGAACGCGACCAGTCACAATGGAGCGGAGCTGTCCTAGAAGAAAATATTAACTGAGAGAAAAACAACAGACGAGGGAAGAAAGGTGGAGATAATGGTGGGAGTGGAGAGTCCCTTATTTACAGTATAGGTAAACGAGCAATCGGAGCCCGGATCTACTACAGACGCCCATGAATATCCGCATAATTATTATGTCGATGAATTGCCCTCTCTTCATCCTCCACCCAATGGCTCTCCGGCTACTAACAAAACGCATGAAACGCGACACCGAGACATTTTACGCTGGTATCAAGTGAGCGAGAGGCACCTTCCAGGTCATGCCGGTTCAATTCCGCTGCAACGCAGCATGTCACTACATCTTACTACCTTCAGGAAAGCTCTCCATCATACGACTTGCTACCGGTGGATTGCCAGGCCAAGATCATGAAGAAATCCTTCTCAGAGACCACAATGTTATAACGTTGTAACGTAGTTTTTTAAATGTGTTTTATTGTAGCAGTCCGTCCCAGCTTCGCATGGATATTTCACAAAATATTGCATAAATTCATTGATTTACAAAAATATAAAAATTATTAATTTTTATTTCGGCCTCGTTACACGTTACAATGACAACAAATTCAATTTATGACAGAACAACGTATGTTGGGCAGCTAGTTGTCAATCATTTCTGCAGCTCTATAAGGATTTACTGAAACATTGTTTTGCACATTCTGGTCACATTGTCGGAGCTTTCACAATGATCAAAACGTTTTAGAAAAAAATATGTATCCTATCTTCATCACTGATTATGTAAAATTGTATTGAGTTTTTCAAATCGGTCCAGTAGTTTCGGAGCCCACTCAATGCAAAGAAACGAAAAGATTAATGTTTCTTCTTTATAATATTAGTATATGCCTATGATCGTAACCAAGATACAAGATAAACTAGGACAGCCATTACATTATGTAACCGAAGCCCATTGTCAGCGCTTCCTATACAAACAATGTATGGAAGTATTATGGTTCTTTACTGCTCTGATAGCTTCCAAACATCTGTTACATACGTGGAAGGAAACTGCCGGAATTGTGCCCAAATTACGTAAACAAGCAGCTTATAGATATTTTATAATCCAAGGAAGGATGGCGAGTGGCTGTCTTGGTTAATAGAGAAGGGAGGTGTGAAGCAACACACTATCTTTGTCTATCTAATATCCGTTACTCATTACACAGAGAGAAATGAATGAAAAAGTAGAGAAAGAGAGATATTAGTAATTATATTTGCTGTATCTTTCGACTCAGATGGTCACGTTTTAGGCTGACTTTCCTTCTCCACTCATATTGTCTCTATGGCATGAACACCAAAGGGAATTGATGATGATGACACATTAATTTGGTTAATTGTGGGCGCTTAAACGCAGAGTTAAGAGGGTATGGACATGCGATAACGAAATTATGAGTCGACCCGTGAATTTACATTTTCTTGACGGGATAGGAGTTGCACCGAATTTAGGGCAACAATTAATGATAAGCTTTTTAACCGACTTCATAAAAAGCAGACGATTACAATCACAATACCATCTCGACATCACTTTTCAATTTGGACGTACAAACATACATATGGATAACCTATATGTATGTTTGTAAGTTTGTCTTCAAATTTAAAATTGATGTTGAGTTGTTTTTTTTACTCAGGTATACCACGTATATTTAAGTTTTAAGGCTCTGTTTAAGTTTCATGTTTTTTTTTAAGTTTCATGAAACAGTTACGTTGTTTTATGAGCTAAAATAATTTAAGCCAAGGAAAAAAAATATATTGACGTCAAGAATACCTTTTAATTTTATATTTTTAAGGTAGATTGTTATATTTTTGTGAGATCAGTGTAGCCAGTACGGAAGAAATAGGAGGAATATGTGAACAACGGATACATACATAGGAAACTGTAGAAGCAGTTCTAAAAGGTAGAAAATTGTAGAACCATTTTTGTAAGTTTGAAAACTGTAGAAATATTTTTAAAAGGGTACAAACAGAAATATCATGAGTGTTACAGGAATAATTCTGGAAGCGATGTGTAACACTTATGAAAGTGTCACAATCACCATGTGGTTTACCACTACGCTAGTATGAGAATATTGTCACTTGATATCTTTAATGAAATAGAAATATGTTAGCCGAGAAATCATGTCATTTCGACAGACTTCTATATTTTCCGAGTGGAAGTTCCATCATCAACAGCAGCCTGACTACATCCATTGTCATGGAACACATCACGTATGCTGTTTAAACATATCCTTTTCATTTACCTCTCACGATTTATTATAGTAAAAGGGGGAAGCGAGTGATCTGGTCTTTGTTATAGCGATCGACACATAGACACAAACTTGTTTCTCGCCAACGGCCCAATGGAAGCTTCAAACATTACTGTAGTAATTTTCGTGGCTTTTGGGTGTTATAATGTGAGTGAGAGGTACCTCTCCAGTCACTACTTCTTCACAACCCCTATTACTTTCAAGTACAGCCGAAGAAGCAACACCAACGTGTCTACAATATCAGTCGTATATAAAATGGACAACAAACGCAAAAATGTACATAAGCCAAGGTTCAACACAATAGATACATCGGGATAAACATGACAATGTCATGGATGAAGAGGCCGACATTTGAATCGATACGTTCTTGCCAATACATATTGAATGAATGGAGGTTTTCAATCTGTATAAGTCACTATTTATGTCTCGAGCTATCTGTATAAACTAAGATAAATTCGAAGTTATAACATAGCTGTTAGAAACGTTCATATGGTGCTTTAGAGTTATTAATAGAGTAGATAACATCATCTTAATCAACCGGACGACGTCCACTGCTGGTCACGGTCACGAGGTACTTACATCCAGCGGCTCCATAAATAACAGAGGCCTGATTGTAAACTTTATTCACTAACAATTTCCTCGGGAATCGCTCTATCCATGAGTGGAAATCAGTACAGAAGATTATTAGAAAATCGATCACATATAGACAGGCAGCTTTCGGGGACTTATACATTACAACATGTATACAATGTGTAATGAAAACCCTGTGGTTCCATATTGATCAATTAGCAATAATAATTAAATAAATAAATATTTAAAAAATGTTTATAATTACATAAATTTATGTTCAAATGCCTAAAGCATCACAGCTGATTGTCACGTGACGTCTCGGGGTCATGAATATTTCCAATGCGTGATTGGTTCACTGAACCAATGAGGCCTACGGGACATTTTAATTCAGGAATTATAATAATATTGTAGTGATTTGATTTCATATTTCTTTGTATTTTTAAGTTGAACAGTACTATACTACAGCTTGTACAGCTAACCGTAGCCCTAACAGCTGTCTGCGATACCTAGAGAAAGTAGTGGGCATACTTTTATCTTATTTACACTACCAACTTGACTAGTTTTAGGTTAAATCAATGGTGTCTGTAATATAAAGTATATTTGTTAATTTTCTTTTATCCGACCTGGTAGGATGCGAATAGCAGCCATTTGTTTTGGCGTTCTTTTAATGTAACCACTTTAGTATTATTTTTATGTTCTATTCACACCTCTTTATTAAGAGGTACACTGATATTTCGCAGCCGAATCGAACCTCTCGCTTACACGATACCGCCGCTTGCAGCTGTACTGCCTACCTTTCCTCCCGTCCAACGGGCGTCGTCACTTATAAAACTGCGATTGCTCTTCGATGGATATATAAAGAAAAAACCCACATCATCTGAAGTTGGTGCTAAAAAGTTGTTTAGTTGTTTTAGCCAAGTTCGGAAAACAAAGAGTACAAAGTTTACATAATCCACTTGAAAAAGCTTTCATTTTGAAATCTTTTGTATCCATCAAAGTTTTAATGTTTCAAGAACACGCGAAGTAAATGTTCCAACTTCCCGATTATTTGGTACACTGTCGTGTTTTGTGAGGTTTGTGCAGTTTTTGTTGTTCGTTGGGCATGGGAAATCATGTTGAACCCCCGAGGAAAATCTGGCCCAAACCCTCAAGAGGATGAGGTGAAGAAGGACAACATATTTGGATATGCGATTGCTAATGAGCATGGGTAGTCATCAAATATCTTCAGTTATTCGTTTGCCCTTTGATTTATAAAAAAAACCAATGAACCAGTATGATAGTTTCATCATGGTGCAATCAGAATGATCAGCGATGCTGCAACAAATAGCATATAATAGGAATATATTTACTCCATATAGACAAAACAAACCATTGAACCACAACGCAGAAATAGTAAAAAAAAATGAAATGTCAAAAATGTAAGGTTTGGAAACGCATCTGTTAGACCTGTGGTGTTGCGAATGTCTGTGGGCATTGGTGATCTCCTACCATCACGTTGCCAGACTGAATAACTGACTGACTGCTAAATAAAAGAAAATGATATGTAGTACGTGTAATGTCACAAATTATTACGTTCGGCCATTTTGAAACGATGTAGAGCGTGAATTTCATCATTCCCAAAAACCTTTTGTTTACATTCAAGTGTTGTATGTTGGTGATTGTTTTTTACGCCACTTTCATTGTGGCGTTTTGTGTGAGTTGCGAAATTGTCGGTTGCTTTATGCCAACACACTTAATGTCCCTCTTAAACTGAAATTGACTGTCTCTATATTTATTTTATGAAATTTGTGAATGAGAAAATGACAGGATTATGATGGTGAATTTCAGATCAACTGCATTTCTGTCTTGGTATCCGACTGGTCTGCCAGGTTTGCGTAGCAATTTGAATGGGTGACATTTGTGTCTCAAAACCGTCCGTATAAAAACTTTATATTATGCGCGTAAGGTTGATTTTGCAAAAAAGTAGGTACAAATCATGCACTTCTGTAAAGTAGAATCTGCTATGTGAAAACGACTTAAAACTATGCACGTAAGGTTGATTTTACAAAAAAATATGTACAATTGTGGACGCTAGTGAATTACAACATAATCCAAACGACGTCTTCTCCTGGCCATAGGCCTCCCCTATAGAGCATTATAATAATGTCATATTAGAATGTAATTTAATTTTGAGATCGTGTATCTGGTATTTTTTAAATCAAAGTAGTTGTGCCTCTAATTAATAACTATTCTAATTTGTACATACACATAGTCACCAGATGCCCCAACTACTCCTCATACTAAAAAAATCCAGTGCATAGAACTGATGATAATTCTTAACATCCCGCATCAAAATGCCATAACTGACTGGTTAATCAGAAAGTTCCAATGTAATAGATTTATTACATTGGAACTTTCCGACATAAAACAGTTTTAACATTATTTTCTCCAAATCAATATAATCACAAACATCATACACGTGACGAGAATCGAGTGAATTTATTATAATATAAAAAATACCATCGGGACGAGCGTAGTAGTGTGCGGGAATGTACTATTAATAACAGGTGTGTGTGCGTGGCTGAGTCGATGTGTATATGTGTAGGCTAGTAGAATGAGGATTATCTACTGAGCTACACTCTTGCACTTCTGCATCTCCAGAGCATGACAAAGATTCCATTCAAAGTAGAATTTCTCAAATTAATGAGCGTCAATTCTACCGCAGGTTCAACCCTGTCCTAGCCAAAATAATGAACAAAACGAACTTAGTGGTTATGATTATTATTTTTAAAATATCAAGCGGTGTAACCCCAACTGGATTTTAGCACTGTACAAAACGTGATACCGCTACAATATCACATCAGCGTGAGCCACCCCGGTAGTTTTGGACTGTTTCCGCTTCAATGTAGCAATAACACTATTAATAGCTACAATAGTCCATTCAAATAATTATAATCATTTACATACACAACCATATAACAAAAGTCCTGTAGTCGTGTGAATATACACACAGAAATTCATGTGCAAATCATGTCGACATAATATAGAATTTCTCTACCATAGTCCCTCATGTTCATTTTGTCAATGCAAAATCAAAATGGCATTTTAATTAAAGTGGACGTTTTTATGTCCTGGATGATGTACGCAAATCTAAAATGTCAAAAAGACGGTTATCGCAATAAAATCATACATCACATCATGTGAATGAATTGTCATACTAAGCGCCAGTTTTGTGACCATATTGCATGCACAATGACAGATGACAGCTGTCGTTGATGAACGTCAATGAGACCTGTCAGCTGTCATTAATAGTTTGGCGCTTAGAGCAGCCACAGTTGTCACTCTTGGCTGGTACGGCCACTAATGATTTGTCTTCTGTCTTATGCAATAAAACGAGGCGATTGTATTTAATTCCCTTGGCGCGTAATTTTTTTACGATTCGCGCGCACACCGTCACGGAAAACCGGCACGCTGAACTCTTCGTTACTGTCAACATTTCAGGTTTTCTCATGTTTCGTCAAAGAAGCATAACTTCTAACCCGTATACGTAGGTATACACTCACCTTTTTACTAAACTGTATATATCCGTCCTCCCATTATCTGTATATCGGGCGAAGGCTCTATGCAAAAGTGAGACTTCCGTTAACATATTAAAAACGTGTATGACGTCGTAAGACTGATAGTGAGCCCACGCCTATGCATAAGACGGATCAAGGTTGACGATGATACGCATATCCTATCGTCTCGCCCATTTGCCAACGTTCCCTCTTATATTAAACGTCCTTTTCAAACCATAAGCCACTTAGAGCGGCTAAAAGCTTCCATTAATGTGTAATGTGACGCAAAATTTGATCACATGTTGTGTGTGTGTGTAATTGTGCAAGCCCCGAGGGCTCCCGTAAGCCCACCTGACCCCCATGCCTCACGGGATGTATATTAATAGAAAACAAGAACTCACACTTTCTGTGGGTAGAAATCAGGTAAAGTAGTTACTTATTAATTCATATATAGTTTAGTGTTTTGGGTCCTTTTCATATTTATTGGTATGTAGAGTTCCCTTCTTCATGCAGACATATTTCCCCTTTTCCCCTCAACGAGCCACCGGATACACATAAACCTTATGAAACGCGAAAGCATTAGGCAGTTTCAGGGCTGTAACGCATAAATGACGTCCACCAAGTCGTAGGTACTGGCGCTATTCGACCTACATTATGTTCGTCACGAAGCATTTTTATATATTTAAGGTTCCGTATCGCCAAGAAACGAACCCCCATATGATATAAAGTATAGACCTTCTGTCCGCGAAGGAAACCTACCGAATGAAACCGAAACCACTACAATGCAGGTACATAAAAATATCGAGTTATATCACTGAAAAATAGCGTTACAATCTTGTGTTTATAGCATTTCATACAAAATGAAGGAATTCGTCAGCAAATTTAAGTTTGCCTTTATTTATAAGCTAAATATCAAATAAATTTCATTAGTAGTTAGGGATAAACAGCGTGCCCTGTGTATCTTACAGTAAGAGGGGAAAAAAGAGTAATAGGAGGAGGCGCTTTTGTGCTCGGGGCAAGGGGCGAGTATAGGAACCTCACCCCATTGCACTGACCCAAAGTTGGTTGAGTTGTCCTGTGGTGCGCGACAACCCTGCTGCGGAGGAGGCGTCTTTGTGGGTGTCCGGCACTATAATGTGCCGTGAGCCCCAAGCACCGCTGTACCCCACACAGGGCCGGTGAAGGCGCGTAAATGTGCCCCCTCCCCCCCGCGTCAGCAAAAAAAGTATCCAGTGCAGCTTCATAAGTCACATCGGGCGACGGCCTCGGTGAACGACTGAAATCGCATCGGAAATTATCACAATGCGCTATACAGTACGTTATAAGCTTCACACCCTAAGGCCACTTCTCGGAAAAGCTCTTGAGGTAAGAATCTTGGCGCTTTCCAAATTTATTGCCCGCGATCATGCGATAATATTTATGAGTCCTTTGTAACGAGAACTGGGTCGTGAGCTACGTTTTTAGGAAACGTTGAATTATGTTCATTAGAATAGAATAGCGGAGCTCGTATTATCATCAGCTCCCACCTCGGACCGAGGGCCGTACGTAAATTCATTTCATCGCGTAAAGGAAACAAAAATGGCCTAGTACCATGCTTCTTTACAGCCGGATGTGTGGGTACGAGCGGGGTAGATCACGCTCGGCTTGTGAGTTTCTGAAAAAACACAAAAATATAAATAAAATATAAGCGTGCCTTTTTCATATTATGTCCATTTGTATCAAATAAATTATAATTAATTCTGACAAAACGGACAGTACTTTTAAGAGCGTTTTATGAATAATAAACGATAAAATATATCATGAGTTTAATTTGCCGCAAATGTACGCCTCCTGCGTCCCTCGTCCTATCTTGACATTTAAATATGCATATTGTACAAAATGAAAAACGTGAACTCATTAAAAAAATATCGTGTTATTTTTAATTTACACAGTTGCCTTCTTGTTCAAGAAACAAATTTCGGCTATGACGGACACATAGAGGCGCGCCACTTTCACGGGACATATGTTATAGTGTTAACGATCTTGTACGCAGACACAAATGCACTTCCTATTCCTTCATTCGCCTATTCCGATGGGACCGCAATCCGACAAGACCGGGGATATTTTTTTTGAAGGACCTGTACTGTTGGCGACGCTGATGCCCTCGCCCCTACATTTCATCGGACTAACGAAGACTTTTGTGTCTTCTGTTTTCGGGAGACCAGCAGATAGGAAGAGACGTACCGGGTTGACACTGCTTAACGTGCTTTCCGAGGCACGGGAGTGTAACTCCGCCATCTTCCTGACATGTTTTGATGTCGTTTCCTTAGACCGACCTCGAACTTGAAATCGGGACTAAACGCCCTGTTGTTTAACATACTTACCACTAGAGCACGCGGCAGACAATTACTACTTGTACTGATCAAACTAATTATTGACAGCTTTTGTGGTTCGTGGTATCCCATTGTGGGGGATGGGGTGTAGGAGGCGTCTCAAATTTTATGACGTCTATGCGGATGTTTAGATGACGTCAGTAGTTACCAGAAGGACCGCTCCGACGGTTTGTTTGCCCCCTTATTCAAGAGAGACAAACATTCAGATCAATGATCTGTTTTCATTTTCATCGCTCACAACCACTTCTTGTATCAGCAACATGTTGCTGTGTGTCATTTAGATCTTAACAATCGCTAATCACCATTGGTAAAAGTGATACCTTTTAAGTTATTTTTGATTTTTAAACTAGCCGGTCCGGGATGGATGCGAGCAGCAGGAGATCGGTCATCTAGGCGTTCATTGAAAGAGGCCTGTGTCCAGTAGTGGACCGATAAGGGCTGATAATGATGATGATGAGTGAATATTCTCTGATCCAGTCTGAGAAGGAGGCTCCCTGAAACCCTTGTTTAGTTATTATTAAGCCACTGGCTTTCAGTTACGGAAAATATCCCCATAGCGCATTCATATTGTTTATTTAATATGTGCCGAGGAAATTCTGGCGTTGAGATCACTTACAAGACTCTTCCAAAATATTCGCGGTGAAACCGCACACATAACTCATTGTTGCTTGGTGGCAAATGTCATATAGCCGTTCCCTAGGCTATCTAACATTGGATCCTGGGAGACGATGGCGTCTTCCTGTGACGGTTATGTCCCAGAAGGAGGCCGCAGAGCGGGCCAGAGAAATGGGCCGCCACGCTGACGAAGCATGCGGACGCGGTGAAGTCGCAACGCGCAGCGCATGCCACCGCCCTAATTGGGTCCAGGGGTCGACGTTGGGACCGTCACATCCGACGGTCCCAACGTCGGATGTGACTGGACTGGGATGTCGTATTAGACCTCCTGTGAAGTAGTCCAGTCCCTTCTTAGGGACTGGGCCAGTCGCAGTGGTGCCTTGTTGCTGACAGATCCGGGGCACCTCAGCTTAGGCGGCCGAAGGCACCTGCGGTCTTTAAGTGGGTATTCGGTTCATCCGCGAGTCCCACACACGTGCGTAATTGCATTTCCCCACGAAAAGAAAGAAAATTAATTCAGATTTGAGTCAGATTACTTATATTAGTGCTCTCACACAATCGAAATGTTCTTATTTATAATATATTTATCTATAATACATCATGCCGCGGCTTCACCCTCGTAACTCTGGCCCTATTAGTCGTAGCCTTATGGTATATAGCCTATAGCCTTCCTTGATCAATCGACTGTTAAACACGAAAAGACTTCTTAGGCTCGGGCCAGTATTATTAGTTCCTGAGATTAGCATTTATATTTTGTCGTTCCATCTTGTAAATATTAACGTAATTTTTTTGTGATTACAGGTTATCAGATGTCGCGCAAGTCGTGTACGGTGGGCGGTGCGCGCGGTGCCTGCATGTGGGTGCAGGAGTGCAACCGGGTGGGCGGGATCCATGCGGGCGTGTGCGTGGACGGGTTCATGTTCGGCTCCTGCTGCCGGCTGCTGGAGAAGCCGGTCGTTGTAGAAGGTAATCTTTGGCCATTATTTCTCTTCACGTGTCAGAATCTCTACAGTCGCAGATGAATGATGCCAATCGAAGAACAGTCTAAAATAATATTATATTAGCCATACCTGGCACAGTGTTAAGGTTCGATGCCACCCAAAGACCTGTTTCATAATTCTGGTTTGTTATTAGCAATGCCATCTAGTGTGTGTTTTATGTTATCTTTTTCACTTATTTATAAAGAGGAAACATAGGTGTCACTAATCAATTTATTTTCTGTGTATTTGTTTGAAACTACACCTACTCAAGTTTAGAAATGTATTTAGAAATCATGTCAGTCTACTAAATATTGTTTCTAAAGTAAATTTATTCACGTAGACAACAGAAAGCCTCCCAAAACAGTTCACTATCGTAATGAATTATTGTCCGTTATTATTGCTACTGATATCTAGCGATCGTAATAATAACTACCTTGTGCTTACGTAGTTACAAATCGGGAACATAGATGTCGCTAACAAAATTATTTTTTTTGCAGAAACTTCACCTACAGTTGTAGTGACAGACCATCCAAACACAGCGCCGCCAAGCACAGCAACGAATATACCTACAGAGACTCAAACCCCACGACCGGTTCAAACACAGAGGCCGTCGTTCATGACCAAGCCAATAGATGGCGCGCCCTCATCCTACAGTTATCAGCCGCCTGAAATCAATCTACCCTCAATAGGCAGTATAGACGCGAGTAGCGAACAAAATAGTGATATAGTTAATAAAGTAACATATAATGTAAATAAGTACCAAAATGTACATAGGCCGAGCGGTGAGGCAGAAACTAGTCCCCACAACAAAATCTCGTCTAGTCTTAGCATAATGGCGGGCGCGCGCCCCATGGCCGTGTCTGAACACAACGCTGACAACAGTATTCCGACAGGTCAGCTATGCTTTTTATATAATTGCGTAATTGTGTTGTTTTATATAATTGCGTAAAATTATTTTTATTGTAATGATTAACATTCGCGTAAACTTAAGACACCAATAACTGTGTGTGTGCTCGGTCCAGGCTGAGAAACATGGACAAGCGGCACATCACATACTGTGAGCGTGTCGTCTTTGGCATAAGGAGCGAAATGTAACGCTTAATGATATTCTAAATGTTACGGGAGTAATTTACTATAGGGATCCTATGGACAACGTGGATAACCTCACCGTCTCTTTTTATGCGGTTAGATTGGGGAGGGAATCTGGAAACACTACCCCAGCCTCCTATTTTCTTCTGATTAAATTCCTTGGGGGTCCCAAGATAGTTTTAAGCATTCCCTTGGGCTCCCTGCGATCATATCAAAGCGTATCCTGGAGATACAGGTGTAGCAACTGTGGGAAAGTGTGGTGGGCCATACCCGATTTAAAAAATACCTACGCCCATAAACATCCGTATTTATTGCATAATGGGCAAACGTTTAGTCACAAACCGCACGAAACGAGACACAGTTGTTGTCAGTTTACAGCGATGCCATCGAGACCGAGACAGGGTCTACCTCCACAGTCGTGCCGACCCAATTTGTAAGCAATGCAGTACCTCTTGGCTCTTAAGAGTTTAAGTGTTTAGGAATAATTCCAATAATAATAATTATAATTCGAATAATAATAATTCGAAGAATATACGAATTCATACTGGCGAAAATACGCATATGTGAGGCTTCGTGGTTTGTGGTCGCTAACACACATCAAACACACTATGCTAAACGCAGCGCGGTAGTTTTCTCACCACTCTCAGATTGTCCCTTATCATATATAAAAAACTAGACATGGAATGAATATGAAGCTGAAGGTGGTGTGACTGTCTACTTTCATAACTATTGTAATGAACCGATCTGATATATGTAGAGGCTCGCAGACTTGCCTGTGCATCGCAATACTCTAATGATGTATCGCAGGAGGTACCTCTCGCTCAACGATGCGCCTTTAAAAGTGATGGCCGTCGCGATTCGTGCTCTTTATGAGTAGCTGGTGGCCCATTGGGATGAGGTGATGAAGACAAAAGCATCAGCGTATGCGGATGTTAATTGGCGTCGATAACTACCCTCTAATTACTCGTTTGTCCCCTTATGTAATGAGCCGACTGTTCCCAAACTGTACGAAACATGACATAACATGTAACACGTTTACGGCAGTATCTTGTGAGCAAGAGGTGCCTCTTACAGGCCGGCCCATTCGACTACGTGCCCCTTACATACGGAGTAGTTAAAAGAACATAGGCGGGAACTCAAAATGGGCTGGTGTCGTTTTCGCTGGCATGGTAGACTGTACTCTCCCAGCCGGCTCCACGACAGTCGCTCACCTTCGCGGACAGTTCCTCGACCAGCTTGTTGTTGTGCCGTGGCTTCCAATAACCCCTAATAATTAGTAGTAAAACTTGTAAATAAGTAATAATATCTGAGGACTTATCAAAGTAAATTAGCCTAGACCTTTGGTAAGTACCGCAACGACTTGTGTTACAGGTACTAGAAAAAGTTAAGATGTTTATTATAAAAATACACATAGTACATACATTACCTAGACGGTATTCGAACCCGCGACCTTTGGCGTAATACGCGGACTATCCGCCAACTTAGCCAGCAGGTCCTCTAATAAGAATATTAACAATAATAAGATTTATAATAGAATATTAATAATAAATTTATTTGTTACTTTCAGGTCACATGATGTCGAGACCCAGCAACCCCAACACGATACACTGGCAGGTGACCACCGAGCCGTCCTTCGTCACCAAACCGAAACCGTCCAACTGGGAGAAACCAGCTGGCAAACCGAAACCAACAAAGAAATTCACGACCACAACAAGCAAACCGTATAAGAACCATTTGAAACCGAAGGACCCAATGTCGAACATGATAAACACAACTGATGATACCACCCCGAGGCCAGGACACAAGACAGCAGCCACTACCAGCGGTGGTGAGTTAGTGCCATGATACCATGAAGCTTTTTTAGGCTTTCTATAAGAGGTAGTACCATGCGGCATAGGAGGAGGTACCATGCATAGTGCATGACACTACATCCTCCTACGCAACGGGATTGGCCCGGCACGACCGGGGAGGTAGCTCTCGCTCACTTGATACCCCCGTAAAGTGATATCGCGATTCGTGCGGCCTGTGAATAGCCGGTGGCCCATTTGGCAAAAGGAGGGCAACGCATCCGCGTAATTGTGCGTTCATGGGCGCCGCTAGTCGTTAACAGGCTCCGATTTTCTCATTTGTCGCCCTATAGTATAAAAAAAGATAACTTTAGCGGCCAAATTGGGCCAGCACGACCGGGGAGTGACCTCTGGATGCAGCCGTGAAGTGAAAGTTATGCTGTCTCATGCGGTTAGTGAGTAGTCGGTGGCTCATTGTAGGGCAATAATGCGGAAGTTTATAGACACCAGTAACTACTGGTCAAAAGGCTTCGATCACTCAAGTAAAACACAATATATGTAAAGTAATTTTATATTGTTACAGATGAAAATTTGTGTCACATTTCAACATAGCAGTTTCTGCATGCGTGCATAATAAATATACATATTTTTGCATTTATAATATTAATAGGTATAGTAGAAAATTAGTAGCCCATTGGAGGGGAAAAGCAAAGGAGGGCAACGGATCTGCATAACAATTTGTTATGCGGGTGTCTATGGGCGTTGATAGTCATCCAAATGCTCCGATTGCTTGTATGCTCTCCCGACATATAAAAAAAAAATTAGTATGAATGATAAATTATTGTCTTCGTACTTTATTTTAAACTGTTGTTTAGTTGAATCCAAGAATGGTTGCCTCATAATGTAGTAATTTTGCTTATCATTTCAGACTGCGGGGTGACGGCCATGTGGCCACGTCCCGAGATGAGGATTATGGGGGGCAAGGACTCTAGCTTTGGGAGGTGGCCGTGGCAGGTGTCGGTCCGGAGGAACTCTTTCTTCGGTTTCTCTTCCACACACAGATGCGGCGGTGCAATACTCAACGAGGAGTGGATCGCCACCGCTGGTCATTGCGTGGACGAGTCAGTATTTTGTACTTCTAATAATTAGCGCCACCCCTCAGTTTAGTTCGGTCAAAGTATTAAGCTTCAGTAAAAGGTAGTGCTTCATTGCAGCGGAACGGGGCCGGCACGAGGGAGGTGTTCCTCACTCACATGATATCGCCGTAAAATGACATCTTCATATCGAAATTACTGCGGTTTGTTTGCCGGTGCATCATTAGTGTGAAGGATGACAGGAAGTAAACACATCGGCGTCGGTACTCGTAAATAGGGTCCTCGTTTGTCCGACTATACTGCAAAATAGAACTTCCTCGGTGTAGAAATTTCATATAATAGTTTTTTTTTTACCTTTCGGTGTGAAATTTCGGAAAATCAACTGAAGAATGTCCTAATACTCTTTAATGAACATACGTACAAAATTTCAATAGTTTCGGATGTGTGTTGTCTGTCAGTTAGTCAATCTGTCTCAGTAACGGAAGAGTTTTATATACGACACTTTAGGAAGAGGTAGTGCCATGCTGCAACGGAGGAGGTAGTACCATGCACAGCGTATGACACCGCATCCTCCTATGCAAAGAAGTTGGGCCGGCACGACCGTGGACGTACCTCTCGCTCAAATAATGGCACCGTAAAGTGACATCTTCGGTGTCGCGTTTCGTGCTGTTCGTGAGTAGCCGGAGGGCAACGAATCGGCATAGCAGTTATGTCGATGTTAATGGGCGTCGATAGTCGTAAAAAGGCTCCGATTGCTCGTTTGCTCCCCTATTTGCTAATTTGCCCTATACTATAAAAATATACGATATTTTTAATTGAATTTTGTTTATTTGTTTAAATGAAAAATCGGCAATGCGCTCTGCTCCGACCCGGGAATCGAAACAAGGACCCCTCGACTGTAGTTGCACATGCCCACCACTAGACCACGAGGTAGAGCTAAAATCATACATAGAGATTTTTGCATTTAAACGATGCATGTTTTTTTAAGAGCCATATTTGTAAGGAGGTTCATAGATGATATAATTTTATCCAATTGTATAATACTCCAATTGATTAGTGAAAGCGTCGCCCAATGGAGTGAAAGGGACGACTCGTTGCACTCTCTCGCTACCGGGGTCCGCCCATTCGGAACATTACTGACTGGCGATGTTAATATGACGTCATATTTTTTCGTGCATGTCAGCTAGCGCCATCGATTAACACGACTATATCATGCCAAAAATCTTGACTGACTCTAAAAGAACAATTTTTTTTAGAAGAAAATAAATGTTTTGTAAATTTTCATTTCTAATGATCACGAAACTTCCATCTATTTCCAGCCTTCTAACATCACAAATCAGGATAAGGGTGGGAGAGTTTGACTTCTCATCCCTATCAGAACAGTACCCCTTCGCGGAACGTGGGGTGGCAAGGAAGTCGGTACATCCGAAGTACAATTTCTTCACGTACGAGTATGACCTGGCGTTGGTGAAGCTGGACGCACCAGTGCAGTTCGCGCCGCATATAGCTCCAATATGTCTGCCGGCGTCTGATGATCTGTTGGTTGGTGAGAATGCTACTGTGACTGGATGGGGGAGGTTGTCGGAGGGCGGCGTCCTGCCTTCGATTCTGCAAGAGGTGTGTATTACCTGCTGTATAATCTAATATATATCTGCTGTATAATATGTACTATATATGTTGGGCGATCGGGGGGCGGTGGAAGTGAAGGCAGCGCATCAGTGTAGTAATTATGCTGATGTTCGTGGGCGTCGGTAGTAGTAGATGGCTCCGATAGCTCGTTTGTCCCCCTACTAATATAAAAAAGAAAAAATGCTTGCTTTTTTATAATAATTAGTCGAAGGAAAACAATGGAAATCACGAATTATTCCTCTATGCGGATGTTTATGGGTGTCGGTTGTCAATGCGTCCAACTTAACAATTAATTTTCTAATTCCAGGCGCAGGTGCCGATAGTCTCCAACGAAAGGTGCAAGTCGATGTTCTTAAGCGCCGGCAGACACGAGTTCATTCCGGACATCTTCTTATGTGCTGGTCACGAGGAGGGCGGCCACGACTCTTGCCAAGGAGATTCCGGAGGGCCTTTGCAGGTACATATAATATGTGTTATAATAATTACCACGGCCATCTCTATAGAGAGAAGCCAACTACCCAGGACACATTATAGTGAACAAGTAACAAGTGCGCTCCATACTTGCTTAGGGTCATATTCCGATGGGGCGGCAATCCAACATGACCGGAGAGAAATCACGCGCAGGAGCCACGGCTTAACGCGTATCCGAGGCTCGGGGTTGTAACACCACTAACTTTACACAGCGTTACTTATTACAAATAGACTTACCGCTAGACACCGAGGCAGTCAACACTTACTAGCAGCTAAGCCGGGCCGGCTTTACGCGAGTATAACCTATGTAGATATGGATAGTTCATTCTATTGAACGAGTTTATCTCAAGAATACATGGGCCAATTTAAAAAAAAACTTTCAAATTTAAATGGCCCATTTAACGAGGGAGGCTATAGGAAATATACTATCACGCTACGACAAATATACTATCACGCTACGACAAATAATATTAGAGTAGTGCGAGTGTAACCGCGGGGCGCCACTGATTATATAATTATATAAATTCAAGTAGGATTTACAAAGACGAGTTGCCGCAAGTTACCTTCAAAATTTAAAGCCGGGTCGGATTTGCAAATAAAAATTAAACAGGCAGGCGATGATTAACAATTTGTTGCAAAATATCGCTAAACGAGCCCTAAATCATAATATACTATTAGTGACATTAGTAATATTGTCAATACTAGTGATCGCCCAAATATCGAAATTCGATGACTTACGAATTAACATGTTTAACAGTGTCATATATTGTGTTGCAAAGTTTTATCATTAATTAATTATATATTAGTAAAAAATATATAATTAATTAATGATAAATAATTAATTATAATTAATAATTATTAATATATTATTAAAAAAATATAGTAACGTTTTATTTAATTAAAATAAGTTAATGATAATAATAATAATATCTGTGGACTTGTCACACCACATCAGCCTGGTCCTGTGCTAAGTACCATAAGGACTTGTGTTACAGGTACTCGACAAATTGAATATATTTAATATTTTTATAAATTTAAGATATGTTGTATATTTAAGCCATGAGTGGTATATCTATCCGAATATCGTTGCCCTTCAGCGTACCACGTATGTTTATCTGAACATTAATTACAATACACAAACAATTAAAGATTTACTAGCTGTCACAACTATCAAAGTTTGTTAAGTAAATATTTATCGAGTTTCAAAAGCGAAAGTTCTATAATAATGTCTATTGATATCAATTTCAGGTCAAAGGAAAGGATCAAAGATATTTCTTAGCTGGCATCATAAGTTGGGGTATAGGATGTGGCGCCGCCAACTTGCCAGGTGTTTGTACGAGAATATCCAAGTTTGTACCGTGGATATTACAGACTGTGAATACGTAAACGATACTTTTTACACACCGACAGACGCTTCAAGTGCTGAAGTAGACGAGTGATAAACGGAATAAGGAGAAAGTATGAAATGTACATTTATATTTACGTGTTCAAATTGTTTCTTACTTGTTTTTTAAAATTATGAATATTTCTACTCATTTCTGACTCTGAAAGATATATTTTAATATTTTTGACGTTAATTTTTTTTAACATTTACACATTTCTTACGTCATATTTTGTAAAATGTTTTTATTATTTACAGTATGTGGATACTACTAACTACCTGTTTTTAGTATTTTTATATGAATTTTGTAAGTGTAACCTTACAATTTTATATATGTTAACTACTAATTAATACTAAAACAATAAAGAATTTGATTTGCTCAACTTAAAGTAAGCCCGGTACATAATTATATTGATAAAGTATTATTTTGTTTGCTAAGTGATACATGTAACATTTATGCTTGAGTTAGTTGTAGATATATAATGGTATGAATTAAACAACCTACTTAGGAATAGGTATGAATAATTTTATTGCATTAAAAAAATTCACTTAAATTGTAAAATTTTGGAAGATTGTAAAAATTTCAACGTTTTACAAAACTTTGAATGTAATTGTTAATATTTTTGTGTATGTACCTAATATTGAAAGATATCAAGAAGTGATATTTTACAAAGGCGTCGTCAACGAATACGAGTGCAAGTTACCTTCAGAAATGTTGATTAATGCAACATTTTATGAGGCGTTTTATTAAATTAACAATCTACCATTAGGCTATGCGGAAATCGTTTTTTTTGGCGAATTTCCGAAATATTGCAACCACTAATGGCTATAGATTAAGCTTCGTTTAATAAACGCCCTGACGTCACCGCTAACATTTAAAGACCGTTTACATTGACCGTTTTTATGGAGGATGTAGTTATCAATGTATCTATTCCTCATAGCCGTAGTACACTGATACATCAAAATATTTAGACTATGCTTTATACTAAATGTAACTTGACCCTAATGCATCGTAGACTTCTTTAGACATAAGTGAAATCAGCATTTTCCTTTTTGATGTTAGCATCTTATCTAGCAAGATAATTTAAGACGGGGGAAGTACCTTTTGCTGTCACGATAGCGTCGTAAAATGAAAGCTGAGCTGTCACGTACTTGGATAGGTCACGTATTGGTTACCCAATTAAGAGGGGAAAACAGCAGTAGATCTGCACAACAATTATGTTGACGTACTTGTGTGTCGACAGCCACCAGAAAGCTCAGACACGGGGAGTTTGACACAAATAAAAATGATTGCCTTAAAGGTTATTAAATCAATCCCTACGAAGCCGTTTTAGCGCGAAGTTGTGGGCGAAAAGGCTCATACGTTAAGATACGCTACTGTAACTGTGGGCAGATAAGGACAATAATTTCTGTTACAGCGCCTATATATTCAGCATTCTGTCCAGAAAAGTGGTTAATGTGACTGGCCCATTACGCTTATGCACTCATAACATCTCAGAGGTTTTTGTAAATATCTTTTTTATAATTGTTGCTTTCAATTCAAAGCTTTAGGATAAAATGTATTATAAGTCATATTAGTTTGTAAAATGTTAAAATTTACATAATTTATATTCAAATATGGCGTTTATTAGTTTTATATGTAAATACTCTTGCCGTTGGTTTACACTTAACAACTTATTGTAAATAGACGTAAGATTAGTTCCTTAGCTGCTATAAGCGATGTAGTATAGAGTGTTTCATATGAAAATTACCAAAACACAATTAGTGTAATGCAGGATGTGTATTCAAGTGATGTTTATATTATCTGTATATTCTATAATTTTGTTTGGATGATATTTTATGATGATGTTAACGTTTTGTTCGTTTGCACAATAATATTGTTAATAATTAAACATTAATTCGAATATGTTTTTTGTTTTTTACTAAAGTACATTATTTACGTGAAAACGCATTGTGGATTGATAGCAATATGCGCAAAAATAATGACGTCATAGCAACGTTCGAGTCATAGTAATATTCCCCAAGGGTGGAGCCTACGAGAGAGAGGGCGTAGCAAGTTGTCTCTTTCACTACATTCTATGCTTTCACAGATCAATTAGGGAACCGTTATCACGTAAAATTATCATCCTTAAACCGGCTTGACATAGAAAACTAGTTTTTTTCAATAGTTTTCATATATTGGTACAAAACGCATGTATGCATCACAACCAACCACATTTCTATTCCAACAAGATACCTTTAGCCATGAACTATCAACATAAAAAATCTTGTGTTGTTGTTGTTTAGCTAATGATCTTGACAGTATCATTTTAGTCGTTTATAAGATTAACAGTAAGAGGTGGCGCCTCTAGCGCACATGATGTTGCCGTAATGTGATAGCTACGCTGTCGCGTTTGGCGCGGTTTGCAAGTTGCAGCCTGTGGTCTAGTGCGGGGTCGAGGCGAAGAAGGGAACTCATCTACATATGCGTGTGTTAATAGGCGTCGTTATTCATATATTCAAAAGGGATAAACGAGTAGTCGGAGCGTCTTTGTTTGGGGGTACTCTTGTTTTGTTAACCCCCTATGACATAAAAACATAATAAGACCTAATGATATTGATTGGCAAAGATTTCTGTGGTGCTTTTATGAAGTTCTCAGTAGTAGTAGAACCTGGCGATAAGGTAACCCAAATGTGCCAATTACCACAATTTGAAAACGTGAATAAGCAGGTCTAATTTTAGTTAAGACTGACATAAAATAAATTAATCGATATGACTGATAAGGCGAATGATCTTTCTACAGCATCATAATCATTCCAGCTAATCCATCCACAGTGGAAGGCGTCATTTTTCCATTGAATTAAAATTCAGCCCGCGAGCGACTTGTCTCAACGAAACGAAAGATTTTATTCATTGCGCACTGAGGGCCAATGAAATGATTGAATACGACATTCGTAATGGACTTCTATTGATTAGATCTATGAATAAATCTCAATATCATTAAGATGTTTCTTGTACATTCTCGCGTAAAAAGTAAAGCCAAGATTTCTGACACGTGCGAGTCTTCTGATTGGACGATACTACCCAGAGCATCAATTAAAGGATGTGAAACCATTTAAGCATAAGAGGGACTCACGCATTAAGGATTCCGTACCAAATGGGAGACGTGAATAAAAAAAACTTACACAAACAATAAGCTGTACCATTATTATAAAGAGGAAATACTTAATTGCTTGTTCGTTTGCATTATGTGGGCTCCGTAATTACCCCCCACCACGGTTCAAGCCATGTCGTGGCAGTGGGGCTCAATAGTCTGGGGTGAATCCAGACGAAGCAAATTGAACCGAGGAGGATTCTCTTTACAACCCTCTTATAAGAAGAGGGGGCTAAAGAGCAGGCGGAGGAAAAACTTGTACGTCTTCCAAGAAGAGGGGACAAAAGAGGAAAAAAGGCGACGCTTTTGCGCATGGGACTAGGGACATGGATGGGAACCTCACTCCGTTGCACTATCCCAAAGTTGTTAGTAGGGTTGTCCTTTATTGCACGACAATCCTATTTGTGGAGGTGGCGACAGTCCCTTAGGGGCAAGCAAGTTGGTCCGGGGAGCCTAAGCAAGGGCGGCACTGATGGCACACGCGGTGGTGTTTTTGGATGTGTATTCGGCGCAATAATGTCGCCACTATAGTGAGCCCCATACACACCTGGACCTCACCCAGTGAAGGCGCGTAAAAGCGTTTTTCCGCGTGAAAAAAAAAAGGTTCCGAACCTACTGGACCAATTTTAAAAATTCGTTTACCATCAGAATCCTACACTATCGCCGATAAACATGGGCTATATAACACTTTGTAAAACTGTATAGATTATTAAGAATACTTCGATAATATAATCACAGGTGTGAAAAAAAAAACAAAGTATGATTATAATTTACCTTTTCAAATTAATCCTCTTTCAAATTTCCCGTTTCTACGCCAAGGAAACTTCCCTTTTCCCAGAGTAATTACTCTGCGGGTTTTAGTTAACGCGCGTTCGCCATAATGTGCTTTTTTGCTGAATGCGTGCTGTGGAAGTCAGGAGAGGCATCGAAGAGTTCTCGCCTGCCGATGAGGTGGACGTCGAGGGTTCCTAAGGGGGACTGACACACTGAAAAATATGCGCATAAGCAGGTGTATTTTTTCAGTTCGTTGACTTAAAATATTTTCTTGTGTTTTAGGTGATATCCAAGAATTACATTCAAATTCATGTCGAATACCATCAGTATTACTGATTGTGTTAGACACGAATATAAAATTAATTCTCTGTGAAGAAGGGCCTTGACATACATACAGACGAACGGACAGATATATGCAAATTCCATAAGGCATTCCCGTTTTCATTTGGAGGTACAAAGCCATAAATAGATATAGCCTTAAATATATATTTCAGGAAGAGGTAGTGCCATGCTGCATAGGAGGAGGTAGTGGCATACATAGTGCATGCCACAACATCCTCCTATGCAACGGAATGGGCCAGCACGACCGTGGAGGTACCTCTCGCTCACATAATACCACCATATAGTGACATCTTCAGTGTCGCGCTTCGTGCGGTATGTGAGTAGCCGGTGGCCCATTGGGCCAATTGGTAAGGGGGAGGAAAGGAGTAAAATGTCTCCGAATGCTTCTTTAATCCCCTATTATATAAAAAATTGACATAATTTACCTGCAGTTTCAGTTTGTAAGGGCAATCCGACTGTTCCTACCTAGTATATACGTAGGCATTTAACTTTTAATTGTGTTTAGATTAAGGAACTGGTCGGTAAATAAAATCTGAAATTAATCCTTTGTCAATAAACATAACAATAATACGAATTATTGTAGTGCATTCGAGTACATACAAGGTATATTCAAACAACACAAAACAAAGAAAACTTTTTACTGCTAAAACTTTATTATATGCCTGCTAAAAAAATCAATTTCATTTAAAAAATCATAAAATAATACAAAATAGCATACAGTGTTTAATATCAAGCATGATAAATTAACTAAAGCATTATTACTTATTTACATGTAAACTAACGCCATCCAAAACCGAATTTATGCATCGGCAAGAGCAGCCATCTTTGGAAATTCTCCAAGGACTTATCGTGATTCATTATCACATAGCCTTTAAACCATTTATACATGATTCGCTTGTAATAATATAAAATGGTCCCCTTAAAAGCAGCACCACATGCTTCAAAGCTTGGATACACCTTGGAAGTATTCTTACAGCACACATTATTATCCTTTACACTATATACAGCTATAGATCGTGTACCAGGTACTTTAGGTGATCCAAATTCCACATCTAGAATCCAATCTAGGGCACTAGCTATATTAGGTAACTTACAAAATTGATCGATTAAAGGATTTGGATCAACGATTTGCGTTCGCGCCGATGGAAACAGTTCCTTTGGCAATGACATAAAGAGTTCAATAGGGTCTTTAATTTCATATTTCTGCGGCTCGTAACTTTCAGAGTCTTCCGAGGGATCCATTTCAAAACCTGATTCATTTTGTTTATTTTCATAATCTATCGCATCGCAATGTGTATCTGGTTCACAATCATAACTGACTGTTATATCAGGTAAATAAGCGTTGGGAATAACTGGATTTAATAAAGGTTCTGTAAAAATAGTACTTGTGTACGGGCATATTGATGTATAGATCTGTGGTGCTAACTGTATATGTCCTGGAGGAAATACTGGAGCTGCTTGGATGGTATTGGCTATACTCCAGTCGGGTACTACAACCGGGACATTGTACGTTGGAAAAACGTAATATTGTGGATAGTATGTAGTCATCTGGTTGATTTCTTCTGTAGCAGTTTTTTGTGGCACATAATCTATCATTTCATTCGTATGCTTCTTCGTGACTTCTTTAGTTTCTTTGACATTGTTTTTTTTGTCATACATGGGACTCTTCTTTTTGTTATCTGCATTTGGTATTCCGGCCCCAGTATCCATACCTCATTATGACTAAAAAGAAGCATAAATAGCATAAATATGAGAAATAATTTAAATTAAAACTTGACAACGAATAAAAAACTTACAATGATAACTCTCGATTCTAGTCTTTTGGTTTTGGCAAACCTTTTATTGGATTATTAGTAGAGTTTTTAGTTGGTTTTGTGCAGTAAAGGATAAATGTATCATTTAAAATATTATTTTGTCACAATTATTAAATAATCACGAAAGTATTCCATAGAATACAATATCATGCGTGATAAATATGTAGGTAGGTGGAAATAAAATAGACAACAGATAGTAAATCATGTTACCGGTGTCAGTGAAATGGATACTTGCAAGCATCCTGAATAAATTAAGTGTCCATATTTGTGGTTTCAGTTATTATAATTAACATTTCATTGACATGAATTGTTTAAGTATTTAAAAAGAAGTTTAAATAAATGTTATAAATTTGTTTAACATTTTTTTAACGGGCTTGGCCCACCGCCCACCACACGCTCCCACCGCTGCTAGTAGCGAGTATCGACAACAGCAACTACTACCCTTGGTATTATCGCAGGGAGCCCGAGGGAAAGTATAGAAAACTCTTTTGGGACTCGCGACGATTTCAATCAGAAAAAATTGGGGGAGTAGGAAATAATTCCAGTTTCCCTTCCTAGTCAACGCAGGAGAAAGTACAAGATTGCAATGACTTGTAAAAGCCAAGAAAAGCACCACGGAGATGTGGAAAATGTTTAGCTGGTATTAGATTAAAATTTGTATAACATGTAGCTGTTGCAATTAGATTATGTTGTGAGATTTCGTCTGTTATTATAGTATTCAAACTACATCAAGGTGCGGCCGCGGCGCCTTTTTATTTATATTTTCTACATATTCTATAGGAAGAGGTAGTGCCATGCATGGTACATGAGACCGGGGAAGTACCTCTCGCTCACTTGATAACAGCGTAAAGTGACAGTTTCGCTGTTGCATTTTGTGCGGTTTGTGAGTAGTCGTTGGCCCGATGGGGGCGTGATTACAGGAGGGTAACGCATCTGCGTAACAATCATGCGAATGTCCATGAGCGTCGGTAATCATCAAAAGGCATAGAAGGCTAGGTCAAAAAAATATTGGCAGGGGCATACGGATTATACGGGCAATTTGTCAATGTCACCTAAGATCAAGGTAAGTTCATATACTTATTCTTCACGTGGCTCCCTTATCCGATTTGCCAATGTCATAGTTTTTGTTTAGGCTTTGCTCTATTTGGGTGTATTGTAGGGGTACAAGTTCGGTTCCAATTGTCAAGAAAGTTTTCCCTGAAAGGAGAGATAAATTGCCTATGATAAAACTACTAACTATATATTATAATATGGGTATATAAAACTAACAAAATATATATACACACACTGAACTACTTTACAAAAAAAATAGTTTTTAAATTACATTATAATTTAATATTGTTAATTTTGACAGAATCACAAAGACAGTTAACAAGTGGAGAAAATACAAATGTTAGTATTGATTTGAGATTAATAGGGCGGGAATATTAGGTGGAAGAATATCGTATAGCAATCTGCAATTTAGGACATGAGAAAAATATATGTTCAGGGGAACCTTCGTCCAACCATACCAACCATATTTACAAATTGAAGCATCTTTTTCTCTATTTTGCCAAAAAATGGGTGTGCACACGTGTCCGAGTCTCAATCGGCATATTGTTGATGTTACAACTGCACTTGCATCACGATATTTAAAAAACCAAGGTCTAACTAATACAAATTCCTGAATGCTCGCATAGTGCTTTCCTTTAACGCGTGAAGTCCGCGAACATATGAGTTTTTGGAAGAGATAAGAGGTCATAACAGTAAGCCTTGTATTGACTCATGATTCCAGATGTACATGCTCTCCGGGCATAGTGGTCTGTATATCGTTACCTTTTATCCCAGAGTGGCCAGGAATCCATATTAGTTTGACACCTATCCTCTTTAAGAAGCACTTAAGGAGCAAATGTTTTATTTGTAAGGCTAAATAGAATTTAATTTGACATTTAAATTGATTGGAAATAATTGCTACAAGCGAACACTTGGAATCGGACAGTATGACGGAATTCTGCAAATTATGTGATTTAACATAGGAAGCACTTCATAAATAGCCAGAAGCTCACCAGTGAAAACTGATCCAAACTGCCGATCCAACGCATTTTTCTTGGGATAACTTTGAGGCATCGGTAAATATCAGTAACCAATCTTTACACGATTTATTGATTTTAATACTAAATTTGGAAGTTAGCAAGAGGGGAGCTTTCCTCTATACCAAAATTTTGTATGTATGTATGTTATGGCTTGAAATGGAATGTCATAAAACAAGTTAAGGTTACATTGATATATTAGACAGGGCAATCTGGTTAGCTTATTGTAGGATTTTACTAAACATGGTAGGTCTTTGTGTATCCAATAATTTGAGGAAAAGATAAGTCGATGGATGTTCTGTAATTTTGGAATAAGAGGACGGAAAGAATGCTGAAAGGCTTTATAAATAAAACGATCCGAAAAGTATTGCCTACGGAATATAGAGGGGGTTGAGGTCATTCGGAGAAGACTTCATGGCACCAATAACTATTCGTAGCGATTTGGACTGGATCTTGTCAAACAGTTTTAAGCTTGTGTTATAACAGGAATGAAATAAAAAGGAATCATAATCCAAATGACTACGGATACGAGCGTTATATAAGAGCTTCTGGGTGTATGGATGCGATCCCCACCACACACCAGATAACGAGCGTACGATATTAATGTTTTTTTTTTCGCATTGTTTAACCTTTGAGCTCATCTGTTCTGAGCCTGACATTTTCGAATCCAGAACTACACCCAAAACTTTACACAAAATTTTTCACAGGTAAAACCTGATTGTTGAAGGAGATGAAATGGAAGGATTAGATCTACAATGAGAGAAAACAACTGCGCTACTTTTCTTATTAGTCTGTCAATAGTCTGTCAACCATGTTCATCCAGCCAGTCACCTAATTATGAAACAACGCAATTCTAACGGGCTACAGAATATGCGACATTATCAAAGGAAGTATACAGAGCTAAGTCATCCGCGAATTGGAGAAATTAAAGACAATAAGAACAGAAAAATCTAAATCATAGGTATATATGTATATATTATGAAAAAGAGGACTAAGGACTGCCCCTGAGGTAGTCCTAACCAAACCATTCTAGAAGAGGGATCTAAATTGGGTCTAGAAATAATAATAGAGCGATAAGAAAGATAATTAAAAATATAGTTTACTATCTTCACAGGGATACTCAGATGGAACATTTTTGGCTGAGCACTGGAAGAAGAACATTATCATACGCGGATGAAATATCTAAGAATACTCCTCTGACAGTCTTACGCTTGGAGAAGGAAGTATGAATAACCATGACAAGGATTCAGAGACTATCCATTGTCCTAAGACTCTTGCGGAGCCCGATTAAGCGGTAAAATGCCACGGCTTTCTATTAGCCACTCCAGTCTGTTTGATCTTCCAATACCTTGGCCATGAATGGGCGATTAGACGATAACTACGGGGATCAGAAGGATGCTTACCGGGTTTAAGATTAGGTAAAGTAATATGAGTCTTCCACTCATCGAGAGAAATCCCAAATAAATAGCGTTAATGAAATCTAAACATAATTTTTTGGTAGATGGACCACTCCAAACATACAACGAGTATGAAATTCCATCTATTCCTGGTCAGGAGTTTTTAAGAAAATTTAGGACTAATTGAAATTCCTCCCAAGTAAAATGAGGATCTAAATCTAAATTATCTGAAAGATTGAGAGATAAAGAAGGAAGAGGAAAAGATTCCTCTAGAGATGGAACATAAGGAGGAGCTAGGTTAATTGCGAAAGAATTTAACCAAGGTGAAGGGACATTAGAAATAAAACTATTACAAGAAAAGAAACCGGAGACTTTTCTTATATTTTTCCAGATTATAGAGGAATGTGAGGAAGGTGATAAGCTTTCGCAAAAATAACGCCAGACAATTTTTTTGTTTTTGGAAAAGAATTTAGCTGCTGCTACATTTTTTATAAATTAAGAACTTCACAGGGTCATGGAGGTATGGTATAAACATTCTGCTTGCTTCCTTTTTTACATGCATCAGGGCGCTCATAATCCCACCAGGGAGGTGACAAAATCTTATTGCTCCTAAAATTATTTGGAATGCATCCGTCTACACTCCTAAGTAGGCTATTTTTAACTCATCATAGAGTGAGCATACATTTGTAGTATTAATCGGTGGAAATTTTTGAATTTCAGTATCTGTGATCATACAAAACTGTGATCAATCTGGTTTTGATACTTTGTATCTTAATCTAGGAGGATCAGGAGTTCAGATGGGAGCAGAGAGAAGAGACAAGAAAATGCTTATTGGGAAATGATCACTGCCAAATGAATTAGGAAGTATGTTCCAGAAAGAATAAAAAGAAAGTTATGGAGTACATATAGATAAGTCTACAGAACTCTTAGGGTTTTGAAGTGGATAAATACGACGAGTAGGAGAAACATCATTAAGAATCACTACATTTAATTTTCATTAAGGTCGAGAAATGACGAAGAAATTTGATCACAAAAATATGAACCCCAAGTAGGAATCCAGACTGGTAAATTGTCATTAAAAGTCTTCCTACTCAATCGACGTGAATTCACTATTGTGGCAAATTCTTTCGGTGCAACCATTTATGTGACAACATTCTCCATGGACCACTCAGTAGGAGTAGTTCACACCACTCCCATTCCAGCCACACTGTATATGGGAATACTTGCTAAAAATTTACCTGCAGATATACTTGGGAGATCAAGAAAAGAGTTGGCATCATTGGCAGTTGTAGTCTCAATTGATAATCGATTTCTGTCAATACGTTTTATCCCATATAACTTTATAAATCTTATTTTTGAAAAGAAAATGGACAAATTGTTTGGGTCTTGGAGCTAAACCCGAGCTAAGCTCAAATTCCTCCCTTGATATGTCCAGTACGTAGTTCTACGGAGTATTTGTTATTCTCCTTATCAAAATTAAGATTAGTGTAAGCTAATTGGATTGAAGGAGAAAAGTTATTCTGGTATGTAACAATTTTTTTGGGTTGGGAGATGGATTATAATCTGAAGTCTATTTTCATAATCTACATCCATTTGAGAACTGAAATAGGGAAGATATACCCTGCGCTAGGATCCGGCGTATCGGCATCCATAATTATGTCTCACTCAAATTAACAAAAGAACCTACACAAAAACAACAAACACGACACTCTACTTACAATAATATAATGCAATAATACAATAGGCACTTTTACTAAAACAAATTATTTCAAAATTGAAAAAGAATGGAAAAGAATTCGCAGTTGTCAGAAACGCTTGTGGTTCTCACTCAACCCGAAAGCAAAGTCAATCATCAAAGTAAGTTAACATTTTCAAAACATTCAGAGACAATTTGTCAATGTCAAATAAGGTCGAGATAACCTTGGTTAGGTTGGTCCTACCTTACCTCGTTGAGGTACTCATAAATAATTTCGAGAGCACCACGCGCGAGACGCAGGTCAGCGGCTGTGTAGGTAATCCCCGCTCTGGTACCCCGGTCATAATCCTCTCCATTTCTTCACGTTAGCGAAGAGGCCATTTTGGAAGCCACTTGAGCTGCCCCAGGTGTCAGATTCGTAGTGTATGGGACTCCGGGGTCTCACTGGCCATGTCAAATTGTCTATTATAAATATTTTAATATCTGGATTTATCCCTTCTGCGGAGGGTCCCATATTAGACCCCAAAGTCAGTCGGCCGTGTTATATTACCCTTGGCTCGCTCTGCCTTCCCTCATCAGGAAATTGGCGTGAATATGTATTGCTGCTGTTGACAATAAAATAGGATATTTTTTGTATTTGTGACTCCCGCAAACATACACTTTAAGATATGCACGTTCATATCATAGATAATACTTATATACTGGTAGTTCATATCTAAACGTATTGTCCTGTTTATCCCCCCCCCCCTCCAAAGGGCTCGGAACGTCACAAATTGCACGTAATGCGTAAAGTGACAGATATGCAGTCATGTCTATCATTTTACGGTGGCACCATGAGAGCGAAAATTATTTGACCCAATTACCGAAATGCATGGACCATGAGAAATTAAACAATTGTAGAATTATAATATATACAAACTAATTCCATACACAGAGGTTAATTTCATTTAGTATACAGAATTAAACTATAAACCACATTTAAATAGTTTTAATGCGAAAAGCCTGACACAATGTCTGAATTGTTCGCATGCGACCGCTACTTTAAAATAGAGAGATAACGCAATGGGAATAGCAATTTTGCACTTTGACCCGGCGCGGTAAGTGTCAATATTAGCCGGTGAAACCTGTTACCGTCGCGTGGAACTCTAGAAATTTCTTAAAAGAATTTCTATTCAGGAAATTGCTTCCGTTCCGACTGGTTTTAACAACATCATCGTGTAGGATTCATTCACCACTTAAGTTGATCTACTCTGGAATAAGTGAATATGAGGTACAAACCTGCCTTGATATTACTAGCGCGTGCCTTTTATTCTAAATCTATTTAACGTTCTAATTTTTAGAATTTTAAATTTATAATGAAAAAATGTTTTATAAATATGATTTGTTTTTGCTGGAACTTTGAATCTTTTAATTTGAACTAGCAATAACGACTTTTGTTGTATATAAAAATGTTTATGCTGTATTACTTAATTTTACTTGTAATATATCAACGTTAAATACATCTTTTGTTATTACTAATTTTTGAAAATAAAATTGATTAAGTAATTATTATAATAAAAAGATAATTTTGTGAAAATATTACTTTATTATACCCTCCGGCATAGTCAACATGAAGTTAGATATAATAACTTAGTGAGAGGTGCCTCAAGCATTGCAAAGGATCATCGAAGCACTGCCCCAATCTGATGCCGGCCAGTTGACCGTAGCTTCAAGTTACGCTTAAGTTTTAAACATTCTAAAACATTTCCCACCTTTAAACATCAGAGTGTCATTCGTTACGATGTCGATCCTAATGGTGTAAGCTTTATGTCCAGATCATTAAAGTATTTGCGCGGATGCGTTGTCAATGAGCATTGGGATCTGAAATAGTAAAGGTCTACTATATGGTTATAGAAAGCATACAGGTCTCGGTAAGGTACATAAAGGTAAGAAGCATGTACGCCGCAAAGGCACACCACGGATGGGTAGTCGACCAGTGTGGGGTTAGGACTCGCCTTGTGGGAGAAGTGTACGGAGTTGAAGTGACCCCGGCTGTATTGGCAGCAGGGACACAGGTGACAGACCGGCCCCAGAGTAACATACGTAAGGGGTCGACTCTATGACGACCTCTTACAACTTAGGAGTGGCATGTTACCTTGGCAGGTACCTCTCGTCCACATGATACCGAGCAGCAAGTGACAGCAGTGCTGTCGCGTTTCGTGCGGTTTGTAGTTGGTGGCCCATAGGGGGATAGGGTAGAGGAGGACAACACATCGTCATCATCATCATCAAGCACACGACGTTCACTGCTGGACATAGACCTCCCCAATGTGCCATACGTCACGGTCACGGTCCACTTGCATCCAGTGGCTCCACGCCACCTTAACCAACTCGGCAGTCCAACGGGCAGGAGGCCGTCTCACGCTCGGTCTTTCGTATATACATTACAATAACACGCTTATGGGCGTCGGTGGTTGTGAAAAGGCTCCTATCGCTCGTTTCTCGGATACCATAAAAACGTAAGGACTACCAAACGGAGTAGAATTAAATTTTCTTTTGGAATTAATTTTTATTTTTCTTTGCTACCCTTCAAAGTCGCAGGCATAAGCAAAAACATTATAAATATAGTCATTATAGTAGCCAGAAATGTTAAATCTCACTAACGGATTTATTGCGAGAAACATTTCTAACAAAGATCTATTTCCGTAAGGTATCACTGCGGTGGTGAAATATAAAATAATGCACCAGATAAAGTTAGAAGAATCCTTATTTTGTGGGAAAAATATCTAAAATGTTCGCATAAGACTCTCCTTTGACTGTCCGGGGCGTACGCCGGCTCACCGCAGCTTTAATGTGGAGCGGTTCAATTTACAAGAGTAAGCGTTTTCAGAAATAAATAAAATATATTTATTGACTTAAATTAGATTGAAAGACGTGTATGTGTTACTTTAGTTATCCACGCGTTAGAAGTTATACTTCTTAGGCGTAACAATATAAAAACTAAAATGTTGTCTGTAGGTAACTTTAGGGCCACGGGTGATCGTAGAAATTTATTTTCATAATTTTTCCCTAACGCGCCAAAAGAATTATAAAATCAGAAACAATATCCTCCGGATGTAGTCGGGTGATAAAAACCTTTCAACCGTCATGGTGTTACGAGGTAGTTCAGCGCAGCTAATGTGAAGAATGGTTTAATTTACAAGAGGCAGCGTTTTTGCAACCTAAATAAAAAATGTTTAATAATATACATTAGTTTGGAAAATAAAAACGTATATTAATAGTGCAAGCCGATTTTTGTCCCAGGGATTATTTTACAATAGCTGTACCTACATAGAAAGTACTCTAGCCGAGAGGAGCTCAAGCCATAGATGTGCAGAAGAATAAAGAGGTGAAAAAGAATATAAAAAATATGCTAAATGTCTATTGAATAATCGCGAGGTTTCACGGGAGACGACGATATATTTTAATGTTGCAAAGCACAAAAAATGCTTGAAAACGTCCTCGAGTACACCATAGGGAACGAATTAGATTAGGATTTAAGCGGCTTTTAGATAAACTATGTTAAGATAATTAAGTATAAGATGATATCGTTAGCACAATTTTTTGACTTTGCCATGAGAACTCATTCAGTTTCTCAATCCAGGAAAGGTATGAGGAGATCGGCTATTAGTTAGCTCAATGTAAATTTTAACTGGCTTCATCTAGAAGTAAATCTATAGGTTGACGTTGGTAACAATGTAAAATAATGTTGGCGATAATATTAAAAGAAATTGGAATATATAGTGCTTGCACTAATGAGAGTATGCAAATATTAATTAAAATTAATAAAAGAAAAATAATAATTTTAAACATGAATGAATGAAAGAAATGACCAAGATAACAATGACAAAACCTTAACAATAGAGAACAATATAATATCAAAAATATTGTTAACATGTTATTGTGAAAAGTATAATTTAATGTAAGTAACGTAATTATATAAGACTGTTACGAATAATTTAAATGTAATACCTTTTCATACTGATTGTCTTCAGTAACGCATGTTGGACCTTAACTACATGTTTGATAATCATGTATGTACCACGTTTTTGCATATAGATAATTCAATTCTATTCTATAGACTAAGTCAATAAAAAGCTTATTAATAAACATTATTAAATTATCGAGCGTACGGAAGGACACTCGTTACGGGGCAGATTAAAACTGACACTTTGAACAGATTGACCGAGCGTTGTCGAGTGAAGGTTGTATTAGGAGTCTTCGCAATCGGTGTTGATCTATCTCCGCATTCATACAAACAGAAAGACGAACAAGGATGATGATAAAGTATTAGTAAGACGTAACGTCATGCTGTATTGTAGCCGAACTGAAATGACCTTACTTGGTGGACGTCGATAGTCATCAGAAAGCTCAGATAGTTGTACTGTATAGAAAGATAGTTGCCTGCCTATACTACGAAAAATGATATTGTATACTCCTTTCCTACCCCTTAAGGCACCCCGCTGGCGATCTAATGTCGTTATGTCAGCAAAAAATATAATACAAATAGCTACATAACAAAATTAATGCTTACCGAACTGAAAAGACATGTAATATGTTTATTCTCAGCAGATGATATGAAAAGTCAATAAGAGAAATTTGAAAAAGCAGGAAAATCTTACTTCATAAATCACAAAATTTTATATTACTATGTACATAATATGGGAACGCATTTAAGTTTTGTCTTCAGTATTTTCATGTAATAATTTGTTGATTAAAGTCAACTGAGGTTATATATTTTGCGCTACGTTTTTAATCTATTAAAAATGTACTTTTTCATGTGATGTCTTATTATAAATATATCTTTTTATAATGATATCAATGAAATTTTAGTTCAATGTAGAAAAATGAATTCATGTATGAGCAACGTTTACTGTACAATGTTCTTGAAACAATCACAAAAGCAATAAATTGGTCAGACTAGAGCGCCATGTTGAAACTTTACGACAGTAACCAAAATAAATTAAGTATCCAAACTTGATCCACAAACATTTAAGCAACCCCTTTTGGTTCTTTGATAATGATAATATATTCCTATTTCTTTGCAAACACAATTTGCTGCCAAAAATATTTTGTTTGAGTTTTAATGGAATTGGTTGAGCTAAATTGTGACTTCTAAGTCCAATTAAAGTTTATTTTGAAGGTACATCATAAATGGTGAATACTAAAATAATAATTGTTTGTAATAATATAATTTTAAACAGGACTTGTGTACAATGCGGTTTCGCAAAATATACGTCCTTAAAAGTTCTGTGTCAAATAAAAAAGAAAACGTAACAAGAGAGTGAGCAATCTTTCGCTTTTATATGTTACTTTATATAAATACTAATAATATGAAGCTGAGGAGTTTGTGTTTTTGTTTGAACGCCCAAATCTGAGGAACTACTAGACGGATTTGAAAAAATATTTTTGTGTTGAATAGTTAGTTTATCTAGGAAAGCTATAGGCTATAAACCGTGACGATGCGACTAATAGGATCGGAGTTTTCTTTCGTGGTGATGCTAGTAGAATATGCATTTACAATGTAACTCCTTTGTATATATGTATAAACTTGTTGGTTTTGTTTTCTCTGTATAGTTCCCAACAAGGTTCAAGCCTAGTCACGCCGGGGTGGTCAGTAGCCTGGGGAGAACCCAGGCGAAGCCGATTGAGCTGACGGGGCTGCTCTTTGTACTCCTTTTATATGAGGAAGGGACAAAAGAATAACACCAGGAGGCGCTTTTGAGCACGTAGCAAGAGGCAAGAATAGGATCCTCACAACATCCCCATCCCAAAGTTGGTGGGCTTGTCCTGTATTATGGGTCAACCCCCTGAGGAGGCATCAGTCCCTTAGGGGACAGACTAGCCGCCGGGATGCCCTAATGAAATGTAGTTCTTAACAAAAGTGGCACTGATGGCACTTGCGGTGGTTCTTGTGGATATTCGGCACTATGAATTGCCGCGAGCCCAACACACCACTGAACCCCAACCGGGACCGGTAAAGGCGCGTAAATGTATTTCCCCGCAATAACAACAGACAAAAAGTTATATCTGTTATATGTTGATGTCTTAAGTTCACGCGAATGTTTAGACATTACAATAAAACTACTTTTACGGATTTCATCGCGGTTATCTGCTATATGGTTGAGGTTACGAGTAAAATTAATTAAGATCTAGTATCTTAGTGGTAGAGTAGCGCTGTCTTGCCTAACTGGACCGGCACGACCGGAGAGGTATCTCGCTTACATGACATATTGTTAGCGACAGCTATGTTGTCGAGTTTTTTGCGGTTATTGAAATTCTTTTTGCGTGACCCTTTGAAGGGGAATGGAACGCTGGCTATATGTCTGCATGAAAACTACATCTATGTCCATAGACGTCGGTAGTCGGCACAAAACCACAATAGCTCGTTTTCCTCAATGCGCCAAAAATCTAGTCGAACAAATTGTTACAATCTTAGATTATGGGGCAATCTAGCGATAAATGACATAAAAAGTTTACTGTAACAATTTTATTGAGGTTTTGTTTGTATTGTTGAGTTACACAAACACCGGGATACACAGTCAGCGTCTCAAAACTGTCCGTATCTATGCACACTATGGATAATTTGGCATGTGCACACCTGTGCAATTATCCACTTTGTAGAAACAACTTAAAATCATGCGCGTATATTTGAATTTCCAAAAAATACTTTTTAGTTATGTACTCCTTTCGGATAGAATCTGAATAATAAAAGCGAATTTTAAACACTTAAACGTTATGAACAAATATATTTATGTAAGAGCTAGTGCCATACTGCACTGCAGTTAAGCTGGGCCGGCACGACCAAGGACCTCTCGCTCACATGACGCCGCCTTAAAGTGCCATATCCGCTGTCGCATTTCGAGTAGTTTATGAGGAAACGGCGGCCAATTGGTGGGTAGGAGGGAGGGAGGGCAACGCATCATCACCGATTGCTCGTTTGCCTGTAAACTAAAAAAAAGTACAATCCCAGATGATCTACAATGACAATTTATTATAAAATCTTATATCTGGTATTATTGTAAATCAATACAAACAACACAATAATTCTTCGAAGTTTCAAAGCATCATAGTAATTGTCGTATAAAGAATAGTAAAAAAGAACCAAAAAGAAAAGGCCTCGTATTTGGCGTGTATCTTGTAAAATGTGTCCGAGACAATATCCAATAGCACATTTTCCGTTCCAAGTTCGCAGACGAAAAAACCGAGACGCTCGTAAAACTGCGTAGACTATTGACGACTTAAATTCAAACTGCAATAAAACAGATTCTCTTGAATCTAAGTTAGGTTATTGTCTTTGTTTGGAGTTCAGCTACTTTTGTATTCAGAACATTGACGTGAAATCTTTAGAATATATTTTATAAAACTGTAGGGTTTGTTTGAACGCGCTAATCTCAGGAACGACTAGCCCGAATAGAAAAAAACCTTTTTGCGTTGAATAGTCCAGTCGAGGAAGGCTATACGCTATACACCATGACGCTGCAACTAATAGGACCGGAGATACGCGGGCAAAACCGCGGGGTGATGCCAGTGAAATTATAAGTTCGTTTGGCGCTAACTAAACTATGCTAAAGGAACTGCTATATGTCGTTTTCCTTCATCCCATATATTTATAATAATAACAGTTTCGCGACGTCTATGTCGTAGATAGCATGGTAATAACTGAAGATCAGACGTCTTGACGTTCATTGAAAGGGAGACATTGGATAGTGCAGCAGCAGTCTGACAGGTGGTAACAGCTGACAGGTGATTAGTAGCACCGTGGCCGAAACAAGGAGTATACACATCTCTCACAGTGTGCTGATCTAGTCACTAGTATTATGTAGGCACCAAGCATGACCAGATATACTTATCCTCATGAATGCCTCGTGGTCAAGTGTTGAGCATTGTGGAAACACAGGCATGACATCCGAATCTCGGGAGCGAGCAGAAAGTGTTATTGGGATTTTTCCATTTAATAATAACGACTCGGAGTCACGAAGTTGACGGTGTTACCAAATTTCGTGCTGCTGCGCGTGAACTGCCCTCGTCATTACGAAGAGAGCGGGGCGAGTGGACCCTCAGCCAAGATAACAATAGTTATTTTAGCTAATACTAAATAGCGTTGGGGAATGCATCCTTCCCATCTGCGGGGAAAACACAGGTGTGTTACAAAATCTGCGGTCTGTGAGCATGCTGAAGTTGGCCCCCGCCCTTATGTTACATTTGATAAAGCGTAGATCTCCGCTAGGGAACACCGATTCCTTCCAAGAATTATGGGAAGCTATTAAAATAAAATAAAAAATTGATAGAGAGGATGGATGGCACTGACATACAAGATACATTATGTACTGTTGGAATAAACCGGAAAAAAATAATCATTATAATTCGTTGGGTACTTTTAAAGCATTGTGACATCTGGACATGTGTAATATTAGTCCACCCGAGACCATGGTTGCTGTAAAGCCTCTGAAAAGTTGGGCTAGTTAAATAATGAGATAAATCGCGAGAAAATCTGTAAGCCTTTAAATGACTACCGACGCCCATCAACATCAGCATAATTGTGCCGATGCGTTGCCAGCCCTTACAGCCCCTCTAATGGGCCACCGGCACAAACAGTTTCAAACAGTTTTATTTTAATAAGTCGTTTGTGAAAAATGCGTCTTACTAACTATGATGGTTCTTGAGATACAGCTTGGTGACCGGCAGATAGATAGATGGACAAACGGACTGACCGGGTCGCGTACGTCTGTCTATCTGTTGACCATTTGTTTGCCCTTTGGGTACGGTTACCCTCATACCTTTTATTATACGCATTTGTTCATATCGAGACAGAGCTTGCGAAATTTGGATCAGAGATAAAACAAAACCCAAACTGGGTTTGAACCTATCAATCTCAGTCTCACCTAGACCGTCGCCTGACGTGTCTTCTAGTAACCGATGAAGGAAGGAACTCGACACTCCCTTCAGCATAGTGCGGTCAAAGTAATATAAAATTCGTCTAGAAGAACATTATATTTATTCATCGCTCTGTCTCCCATCATTATAGGATATTTCAGATAAAATGTACAACAAAGTACATGCCTTTATGCTGGTAAAACATTTGATAACCTTTATTGAGCATACAATACACTGTAAGGAAACCTAACAAATTGCAAAGCATATTTTGTTATAACATTTTCTGGTGTTGTAAACATGATTCATTAAACGAAGCACTCACAGTATTTAATTTGCTTTAAATTTAAAATGTATAGCCAATTAAATTAACCATTTTTTATATTCAATCTACACTAATAATATAAAGCTGGATATTTTGTTTGTTTTAACGCGCTAATATCGTTGTGGAACCAGCTGTCAGCTTCTGTGTTTCCGAACTGATACGACGTGGGCTTCTTCAAGAAATGAGCCCACTGCTATCTCAAAGGCCGGCAGCGCGCCTGCACTACTTCGAGTTCTGCGGATGCCTGTGGGTGGAGGTACCTATCACCGGATCGTTTGACCCTTAACATATACGTAAAAAAAGAAGCTACTAACCCTAATTGAGAAGCTTCTTGAGGAGAATTTTCGAGGCAGGATATAGGTTGTATACCATATCGCTACGTCTAAACGGACCGCAGTTACCTGAGTTAAACCGCGTGGTGATTTTAGTTTTTAACAACGTCGCTCTTTTTGCAGTTTGGTGACAATACCGTCATGATGGTCATGTCGCGTTATGTGTGATTCAGAATGGACGGGAAGAGGTCTAGGTTGTCAACGTGCCTGCATAAGCCCCGGTTTGTGGATGTTTATGGGCCTCGATTGTCAATATCAAAGAGATCCGATAGCTCACTTGTCTGAAATTGTGTCATCTCATTAACCAGTGCGAGCCTGAGGTGCCAAGAAATTCCAAATTGTGCTGGTCCGATACCGCTGCAATGTAGCTAATTTCAGCTCAAGCTCTCCTCACATGTATGAGATATCCCAAGCTCACATGACACCGGCGTACGGTGGCAGATTCGATGTCGCGTTACGTGCGGGCGCAGCCGGTTGCGAGTAGCCGGTGGTATATTGGAAGGGAGGCGAAAAGAAGGACAACACATTTACATACCCGGATGTTTATGGATGTCGGTAGTTATGAAAGGCTCCGACGCCTCGTTTGTATCCCTATAATATACAAAAAAATGACCTTCCTCTACTAAAAGCTTTACAGCTTCAAGATCCTCAGAGTTATAAAATCGTGAACATAACGTGAGTATAATAGTAGATAATTTAGCTAACATTAAGCAACGATCGGCATGCATTCTTCCCATCTGCGGGAAAGGATCTGTCCCCCTATCAACCACAATCTCACCTATACCGTCGCCGGACGTGTCGCTTAGTCACCGATGAAGCTGGATTGGACGCTTCCGTCGGCACAGTACAGTTATTCAAAACAACGTCCCCTTAGTATCTGGTGCGCGGACATTTAAATGCCGTGTACCAAAATATAGGAACGCTAAGTAGAATGTGCAGGTTACCAAACTTTATCCTCTGTAAGCGGCACTATTCCGTGTGCACCGAGCCTAATAGTGTCAATATCCATTACAGTAAAAGTTGATGTCCAATTCCGGACAAGTTTGATAAAACAAGTCCGGACGGGCGACGTGTCCGATATAATGGGTTGCAGTCTAAAATCACCTCTGTTTATACACAGGAAGGGTCCTTTTTTCCGGAGCGTAATAATGATGTTGAGTCACTCTTTTCCAGTCCGCGACGAGGTAGGTAGGTATTTTCTAAGCCTTGAGGAACATAATTATGATTCGATGCCAAATAGTAATAGTGCAGTTGCATCGGAATTGGGCCGTCACGACCGGGGAGGTACCTCTCGATGATATGATACCGCTGCTATGTGACAGTTTCATTGCCGCGTTTCATGATGTTTGTAAGTAGCCGGTGACCTAGGAGGCAAGGAGGGCAACGCTAAATGCGTTGCCCTCCTTGCCTCCCCTCCAGTAATGTGTGCCTCCCTCCAGCAAAAGTGCATAACAATTATGCGGATGTTTATTGGCGTCGGCAATCATCGAAAGGCGCCGACTGCTCTTTTATCCTCCTATAATATACATATAAAAAAACTCGTCATCATGTTTGTACACGGATTTAGAAATATGATTGTCTTAGACTAACCCTGTTTTTTACGGTCAGCGAAACCGACTGGAGACGTATAAAATTGCCTAGTTTGTGTGTACCCAGTCTAAACATAAATAAACACTACATCGACATGAAACCATTTATTGGTGATATGCCGGCTATAACAACAACGTTTATTTCCTTGCTGTGAATATAAACATGCCTTTTACGAGTATCACGTGAGTAAAACCTGGCTATTTAATAGTCTAGATCGGTAATATAAAGTTAGCGGTACATGAATAGGCCTTAAAGTTCTAGAACAGTTGCTGGTATGAGGTACAGCCATGCAAACAAGATGTATTTCCACGGTGGATTGCAGCCGAATTGAGCGGGTATAACCTCTCCAGACGATGTCGCCTTAAAATTGACGTCTATTCATGGGATAGAGTGAATAATGCGCAATAAGAGGAAGGAGGTAGTGTCATGCTGCATTGCAGCGGAACAGCGACGGCACGACGGGGAGACACCTCCCGCTCCCATGATACCGACGTGAAGTGACAATTTCGGTGTCCCATCTCGTGTGGTTAGTGAGTAGCCGGTGGCCCCATTATGCGGATATTCGTGGACGTCGGTGGTCGTAAAAAGGCTTTGTACATTTCGCCCATGCGTACGTCATCTTTCTAAAATATTTATATTTATATATACCTGTTATAAAAAAATGATAGAATATATCTACAATAAAGAACTGTCTACACTATTTCTCGTTTGTCCCTCAATAAAAAATGCCTATTACTACTAGAACCCCATCATCTAAAGACATCCTAAAATATGGAAGAAAGTTTGTTTCTGTTGTAATATGTAAGGATTAATCTTAACGGTAAGCTTTTACCCTTTGCGTATAGTCTGTATTCATAAACAATAAGAGAGCCTTATCAATTCTAAAGTAAACTTTACACAATGCAGTCCAATAATTTCATAAATTGCTCTTATCAGCTCCTTTCTGTTGTTGAGTATAGCACCAGAACAAAAGTCAGGAGATGTTGTAAACAAAACTATAGAACAACCACCTGCGCATGTACAAATTTAGCCCCACACACGTTATTTTACCTCTTACAGGTACATCTGGCATCCGTATTCAGCACGTTAAACGTTACATCCGTGGTCAGCTCTAAACCTTCCTGGGGAATCGCTCTATCCTTTGGCGAGGAATCAATCATATACAGACATGCAGCTTTCGGGGACTTTGCTTACAATGTTTAGAGACTAGCTGTGGATGCGGGCTTACCCGCGTAAAATCCATCATCAACACGGGATAAAAATATTTTTAAATTATTTCAGGTAAAATAACAAACTACGTTTGTGTGAAATTATGTAAAATACGTTTGTCCAGTGTAATTCAGTGGTATATGGGGCTCACGGTACATTTTAAAATTAATACCGAATACCAAATCACCTCCACAGAGAGGTAGACCTGCACCAAGAGACTACGCCGCCAACTTTAGGACAGCGCAACTCGGTGAGGTGCCCATCCTCACTTTTTGCGCAAAGATCCCATCTTCCTCTTGCTCCTTAGTCCATAAGAGGGGCACAAAGATCAGCCTCCTCGGTTCATTCGGGTTAGCTCAAGGTTCCGGGTTCACGCCAGGCTACTGAGCCCCATCGCCGCTTGAACCATGGTGGCCGCTAGCCTATCGATGTGCTAAGTACCGTAAGGACTTATGATCTAGGACAACGGATATATTGTAACAATTATCTTTTTGCTATTTAGACATTTTATTAACAGTATTTTTGTCATCTTTGACTGGCAGACTAAAGGTGTGTTCTGTGTCGAAATGTCACTCTTTTTTCTCTTCGGCGTGGCTTGGACGACGGACTGATATGGGATGGCTGACACTATCTGCCATCCCCAAATGGTAATTGAATATGTTCTTCTTTTCCGCCCGGGAGTCTATATTTCCGAGTCACGATGCACGAATGATTAACTATATAAAAGGGTGAGCTCATGATTTCTTGCCGACGCCATGTTTTATATCTTATGTCTCGAAAAGTCTATGTTAATGTTAAAATGTCTTAATTGTCTTGTGTGTACATTTTGATATGGTTATTTACATGATCTGTATGGCTATTAATTTGATAGACCGTATCATTATTGTGTTAGTTTGAATAGTATATGCCACCTGTGAAAATTGGGTGTTAAATTCTATTTTATTGTAACAGAACATATACATTGCCTGAATTTAGTTGGCTCATGAAGCCAAGAGAATGGGACGGAATCTTATTGGTTTTGTGTTCCTTTTCAGAGCTCTACTCCATTTTCTTCTTTTGTAAGTTGGATTTAATATGAAGATATAATGTCACTATAATCTTCAGGTATTGAATATAAGGATTGAAGAACAATCCGCAAGCAAACAGTGGATTGATAATTATGAATAGAAAGGAGTCCTCCGGGTTGCAGCAGGGAGTCTCGGACAACTACCCAGTTAAGACTTCGTTCCTTAAGTTTTTACTAACCATTATCAAAAACTGGATTCATTCCTTGTGTTTGTTCCTTGTAATATTTTTAAGATTGTTCTTATTTGTAAATATTTGACGTCCAACTCCTTTAATAAAAATGAATTTTCACAATATATTTAACATGTTTGATAAATCTATGAAATTTAACATATTAATTTTTTTTTTATCATAGAAATACATTCATAAATTATTTATACATATTATTTATTTACATTTTGAAATTTCATATATTACTGTATTGTAGATATTTAGAAATATAGTTGTTCAACTGACTCAATGACGTTTTAGTTTTATTTCTTCTCTTTTTTATATATTCCTTATTATTATTTTTTTTATTGTGGGTAAACTAATCTAAATCTCACACTAAAATCAGGATTATAATACCTCCGGATGTCATAATCATTTACTGAGTGGTCTTTTTGAGACATTATGATGGGTACACTATTGTGCATTTTCTGGCGCATATTTACCCCCCAGTTATTTTAAGAATGTAATGTAATTTAATAACCTTTTATTAAATTGGAATAGGTATAGGCCTCCTCTAATGTTCCAAATTGTTTGCCTTGCCTCTTATGTATCATTCTAAGTTAATTAAGTAGATGCTGAAGAATAATGTTTTACTGTTTGTTAATGTGTAAAAGTGTATGTAATTTTAATATACTCAATAAAGTATTTCTAATTAAAATTCTAATACATAGATAAACATCTTTAACCTGGGATAGATTCGAACCCGCGGCCTCTGGCACAACAGGCACGATTATTCGAGCTATGACATCACTGCGCCAGCCGGTCGCCATACATCCGGGGACAATGTTTCTTGTTGCTGATATAAAATTGCAGGCGTTTACGACTTATAAGCATTTAGTGGCATCCGGTGTAGTAGGCATTTTCGATTGAAATATTAACGGGTTTACCCAATCTTAATGGCTATAGGTTCACATTAATATGATTTGAGACAGAGAAAATGAAAACATTTTTTATTCAAAATGACATGACAAGGTATTTTTCGTATTTGTTGAACCCCTAATCCTGGCCTGAGAAGGACAAATTCAGGTGGTACGTTCTGATGATGCACTGGACCATTCAGGTTGTGACGGACTGGGTTGTCTAACTGCACGAAATGCAGCACAAGCCTTATTCATAGCCATATATTTTTGTTAAAATTTTCATAATATTTTTGTTGGCAGGCATCCTGCATGTAGCAGGATTTCTCAGTGGTCGAGATAAATGAAAAAAGAAACGATTTTATTTGTGATTTTGCTAAATATCTTTTTTGCCTTTCTCTTCTTTAAGTACTGCGGGGGCAAACGAGGATTTTTCGCGCTTCTCTTCTTTAAGTACTGCGGGGCAAAAGACGATTTTTTGACGACCACCAATACCCATAGACATCCACGTTGCCCTCATTAATTCTTCAATCCAAAGGGCCGTCATAATAATCATCATCTTTATAAGTCCTGTACAGTTCCCTCCATATCACACCCACCAAAACTACAAATATGAGTATATTTGTAGTCTTGGAGACGTACACGATTGTCGTCTTCCTAAACGTTTACTGAACTCAATGTTACCAATTGAAATTTGTAATGAAATGAATAACTGTGATATGTGTTACCGTTAACCGATTGCGACCGGTTTGTGAGGCAGATTACTGATATTCGATCATGCATGAACAAGGCTGTGACAGAGTTATGCGATGTTCATTCATATTTTAATAATAAAAATCGTAAAATATTAGACTGAACTGAATTGAAGGAGGATGAATAGCCGACCCCCACCATGGTTCAAGCCTTGTCGTGGCGGTGGGGCTCAGTAGCCTGGGGTTATCCGAGACATCTCGGGCGAAGCCAATTGAACCGAGGAGGTGGCGGCTCTTAGTACCCCTCCTATAAGAAGAGGGGACTAAAGAGCAGGAGGAGGTGCTGCTCTAACTAAAATTATAATTCTTCCTCCTCGCCCCATTGCACTGTCCCAAAGTTGGTGGGGTTGTCCTGTGGTGCGGGCAACCCCATCTGTGGAGGTGGCGTCGGTCTCTTCGGGGGCTGACTTGCTGTCGAGGTGCCCTGATGATTTGTTGTTCCGGGGCACCTCATCAAAGGCGGCACAGGTGGCACTCGCGGTGGTTTTTGTGGTTATTCGGCACTATATAATGTGCCGCGAGCCCCACACACCACTGGACCCCACCCAGGGCCAGTGAAGGCACGTAAATGCGTTTCCCAGCGTCAACAAAAAAAAAAGGAGGAATAGCCGACGGTCTCTGTGTATCGCGTGACCAATAAAAATATAACCTTCTACATCTGTGACGCTTTAGTTTCAAATTCGATTTCAAAGTAATTATGTACTTAAAATTTTAAGGAGTTTTTCCTATTCTGTAAATAGTTACATATCCCTTATCCTACCACCTTGGAGGTTGCGGTTCGACGTGGTTCGGTACAAAGACATCTACGGTAGCAATAAAAGAAGACATTCTAGCAGTGGCAGCAGAAGAGAACACTTTAAAAATAGCCCAAAGTGCCTAAAGAAGTAATATTTTAAAAAGGGATGCGTTCGTGCAGAAACACATTAACATAAGACGTAACATCATGTCAATATATAATAATAAGGACGGATGTATCTGTGTGCAGCAGAGACCGGCGCACGGAGATACAAAACGAACGGCAAAGCACTGGTGTGGGGTTCGTGGGTCTAAAGTGTGCGATTAAACTCTTTAAGTAAACGTAAATATAAAAACATGCTTCAAATAAATTAATATGAAATGTTTAGTAAATAATTTTATAAAATAAAATACATATAAATTGTTTATTATTTTTTATAAGTGTACAATCTCACTACCACAAAGATCTTTTTATTGTTTATAGGTTAGACTAAGATTTCACAATTTTTTTTGTTGATGCGTGGAAACGCATTTACGCGCCTTCACTGGCCCTGGGTGGGGTCCAGTAGTGTGTGGGGCTCGCGGCACATTATAGAGCCGAATACCAACAAAAACCGCGAGTGCCATAAGTGCCTCCTTTGGTGAGGTGCCCCGGAACAGCAAATCATCAGGGCACCTCGACGGTTAGTCAGCCCCGTAAGGGACCGACGCCTCCTCCACAAATAGGGTTGCCCGCACCACAGGACAACCCCACCAACTTTGGGACAGTGCAATGGGGCGAGGAGGAAGAATTATAATTTTAGTTGTACCGATTAACAACTAAAATTTTATTTATAAATATTAATTAATCGGAACAACTAAAATTATAATTCTTCGGATACTTTTAAAAACTTGGTACATCAGGGCATTTGTCATCTCAGTCCACCCGTGACCATGGTTGCTGTAAAGCTTCTGAAACGTCGGGCTACATAAATAATTTAATAAACCGCGATAAAATCCGTAAAAGTGGTTTTATTGTAATTACTAACATTCGCGTAAACTTGAGACATCTATCAGCAGGAATAATCACTCAACACACCAAAGACTCCACTGTGTGAATATTTGATACTTTATTTATATTTTATTATAAAATGTGTTAAAATGTTATAAAGTGTTGTTTCTCTTTAGTAAGCATGAATTTATCAAAGGTTTGGGCTTTTCTGTGAATTCCAGTTAAGGATTAGGTTCGAATTACATAACAAATAATATAAATGTCATAATCGAGAGAAAATTAAAGAAAGTCCGTTTGGACCACATATGTGTCATGTGTATAAATCTATTTGAAAATACGAAATAATATTAACAGAATAATTATCACATTCATTTTTTTATAGATTTGAGGGGCAAACAAGGAATCGTTCGCCTTTTTACGACTACCGACGCCCATGAACATCCACTTACTTACGCCGATGCATTGCCCACCTTCTCCCTCAATCTCTTCCACCATCAATGGGCCACCGGCTACTCACAAATCGCACACAACGTGCCACTGGGGATCTCACTTTACGGCGGTGTTATGTGAGCGAGAGTTATCTCTTCGTTCGTGCCGGCCCGTTGCATAGGAGGATGTAGTGTCATGCACCATGCATGGCACTACCTCCCCCTATGCAGCATAGCACTGCCTCTTCCTATAATTCTAAATAAATTATTATTCATATTAATAAAGTAGGATATACTATAGGTATGTATAACTATCTATTAAAAAAACTGAATGGCTTATTAGTTTGTTTGAATCCATTTAACGAGGAAGGCTATCAAGGCGAATGACTAAAAAAGCGGTAAACACGGGTAATTCGGGCAAAATAATGGCACGGCTCGTGATGCCAAAATATGATATTCCGAAACTTAATGCTTAATTAACGTTATTTATTGGACAAAGCAGATCTTTCAAGAATTGTTTCGATCGTTTTCTGTATGAGATGATAGGACGAGAGAAAACACCAGCCTGTCACCATAATGATGAGTTGCGAGATACGGCTCACCACACAGTGGCAGTTTGTCCTGTGTGGTATAGTCAACGTGCGGCGTTGGTGGAAGCAATAGGGCGAGATCTCTTGCTTCCGGTGCTCATAACTTCTATGCTCGGTAGTGAGGAGGGATGGTTGGCTATAGCAACGTTCGCCGAGGTAGTTATGACAACAAAGGAGCTGCATGTACGTATGAGAGAGGTGGAAGCATTGCGCACTACGAGGAGCCAGAGGCGCAGGCGAACGGGTGCACGTAGCAGCCGCTCTCTGCCAGCCCAGGAAGAGATTATTGGGTGGCGAGACGGGCTTGAGTCGTCACTCAAAATTGAAGATTCCTAAGTTGATTGATGTATCTGGTGTTCGGACGCGTAAGGGTGAATAATTTTGTGGGAGATACAACTTCTCCCCTGGAGAAGAGCCCAAAAGAGAAGAGAAAAGAGCCGTGGAAGTATGCTAACACGCTCCCGTGACTCCGTCGACAGGCGGAAGAGATGGAACACCATTGGAGGTTTTAGTGGGTAGTCAGTGTAGATGTGAGTCCCACATAACCGCTAGGCTACTCCGGATCTAGGGCGGTATACTTGAAAGCATTTCCCCAATGAAAAACCAAAAAAAGATCTTTCAACAATATTCAATCATAACGTATTACATACACTTATTACGTCTTTACGATTCTTCTTTTTAACTTACTTAATAATTTGTACGTAAACATTTGATTACACTGTGACTAATCGCAGGTATCTTGAATGTACACAGAAATTACTAAATAATGTTATGATTTTCAGTCTAAAATATACTGAAATGTTTAAGGTAACAATTAAAACTTATTTACTTATTCCGTGTTGTTTATTTCGTAAACACTTTAGAACTAATGTCATTTCGCATATTAAAACTAGGAGCACGATTTCCTCTTGGGTAGTTTGTTGCAGCGCGAACTAATTTGAGTCTGACAAGACATCTCAGTTGTTTGAAGTCCTCCCTTCACACACGCAAGCGAAGTGCTCTCGCGTATCGTGCGGTTATAAAGTTATCGATGAATATGTTTGCTTCCTAAGAAGTTTTCGAAAAAGTCTGATTATTATATTATATTCGGTCCAAAATAGGTTATCCTTATTGTATGATCATGACCGTGATTTATTTAAAATGTTTATAAATGTCTAATCTCGACGAAATATAACAAAACGACAAAAGCTTTTTGTTACGCGTATGTTCTCGTGGTATAGTACGCGGTAAGAACGTCAACATAACATTTTGTGACATAAAAGGCCAAAGGGGGGGGGGGGGTTCGGAAGAAAAGCGGGCAACGCATTGGCAAAGAAATTATTCTGATATTCTTTGGCGTCATTCTTGGATATTCAGTAGTCGTTGAAAGGCTGCGATTGATCGTTTGCTCCAATGGCTTCTGATGGCCTTAAAATGTACTCGTAATAACATACGTTCGGCAGAAGAATTAGCATATAACATAAGTGGCCCACTAACAAAAGTTGATGATACCCGGTCCTTAGTGTAATGCAATATAAGTATTTTTGGAACTGGATCCATACGCCCGCCATTTTTGAATGTTATCTAGAATACACAGGGTCCTTTGAGACGAATACCGCGGACATACGTTTTATAGATGTGGCTTCTCCATGTATTTCTCTATCATAATGTGGCTTCTTATGGTACAGGGGATGGGAGGCAAACGAGTAAATGGAACCTTTTGATGACTAGTGAAACCCATGGGCATCAGCATTATTGTTATGCTGACGTGTTGCCCCCTAGTGTTGTATCTTCTTACCTGTCGTTATTGTATTGCAGCAATTCCAATGATTTTTTGAATGTGAAAACACGGGCCCTATTGTTTAATTTAGACACTAAACGGGGAAATTAAGGAATGACATTGTGAAAGTAATAATATAATAATGTTAGTATTAGTATCTCTAAATTAATAAATGAGGAAAAAAGGGGTGGGCCCTTTATAAAGAATTAGACACCGATCGCGGCTACGACCGTGAACAAATTGTACACATAAATCTTCCTCAAGAATCGGTCTATCCATGGCGCACCATAGAAATCCGTTTAGTAGATTTTGGAGACTTTATTTTATAAAATAGGTAGATTATGGGGACGGAGGAATTTGAGATTGTATACAGATGAAGATTATATGGAGAAGATAAACATAAAGCTTATATTTTGATATAAAATATTAATTTAATTATTTTAAATGAACGCACATGCATTCACATGTGTGTAACACGTTTTACTATCTAAGTGTCAACTGTCAAACACAATAATTATATTTTTTATTTATTTTTTAATGAAAACGTTTTGGGTATAGAGCCAAATATAATTTATAGTAAAATACTTTACTTTGGAGTTAATGTTATTATACGAAAAGTGCAAGTTACTACCTGTTGGCGTGAGAGCCTAGATGTATGGTCCCTACATCAATACTGGTAGAAAAATAAATCACCAATCGATACCTATGCCTTTATACTGCAGGTAAAAATAAAATGTATTTTTTCACCAACGCTACATCCACGCTATAATGCTAACAAATTCGATACGTCAGTTCCGTTGATAGCTGCGATACATTTGCCGGTATTTATTATCTCGTAGCGTAATCAATTTGAAAAATTCACTGAGCGCGAAGCTCCTACATTTACAAATGTAATTTTAAAGTACACATGCTATTTTTATTTTCTCCTTACACGAAATATAAAGAATAAACAATTAAATGTTACGAAATATGGGGTAGGTTATCATTATAGTGAACTGTTGCTACTCAGTGGTAGTGCTACGGCACTACCGCTTAGTAATCTTAGAGCGTGCCCAAATTGACTACAATGCAGCATGCTGCTTCGTGGCCTGACATTGACAGTTATTAGAAATAGAAAAAGTCCAATAAAGCTTTCTGGTACGGCCCGCAACTCGAACCCAAGATCTCATTCTCATTGACCACTACCACAGGAACACGAGGTACCATGATTTTCTTTATTGTCTCGACACACTACCACAGTCCACATCACGATGTTAAATTTTAAGGTAGGCAACATTTTTGGTCCCCACCTCAGATCAAGTCTTGTCCTGGCGGCGGGGCTCAGTAGCCTCGGATAAACAGAGACATCTCGGGTGAAAACAATTGAGCCGAGATATTTGTGGGGTACAAATACCTCTTCTCTATTTTTTATAAGAGGAAGAAACAAAGAGCATGATTAAGGGGCGCTTTTGTGCACAAGACAAGGGGCGAAAAGGGGACCCTCACCCCATTGTACTGTCCCAAAGATGGACGGGTTGTCTTGTAGACGCCTCCTCCACTGAAGGATTGCACAATCCTGAAAGAGCATGATTAAGGGGCGCTTTTGTGCACAAGACAAGGGGCGAAAAGGGGACCCTCACCCCATTGTACTGTCCCAAAGATGGACGGGTTGTCTTGTAGACGCCTCCTCCACTGAAGGATTGCACAATCCTTCAGTGGAGGAGGCGTCGGTCCCTTATGAGAATGACTAGCTGTCGAGGTACAGTGACCGGAGGCGTTACTGATGACCCCCGAGGTGGTTTTTGTGGATATTCTACGTTATAAAGTGCCGCGAGCCCCAGACACGTGAAAACGCGTAAAGGGAACCCCGCGTCAGTAAAAGTATAATAATATAATAATATAAATAATATAAATAATATAATAATATAATAATATAAATAAAATAATAATATAATAATATAAATAATATAATAATATAAATAATATAATAATATAATTTCATGAATGATCAAAAATACCACATTGAAGGTGATGATGAGCAACTGGGGGATATGAACAATACAACGCTGAGTGCCTTAAGTAAACCTTTTAGCTGCAAGGCCGAGTTCGCACTCAAACCTGTATCTTCCAAGTTGGGCTGGAAACAGATGTACAGTCCTGTTCAAACTTGTTAATTGAATCGGCAACTTGGACACGTTGAAACGTGTATTTACTTGAGGAAACGTTCGGAACATCGATTTGTGAAGGTATCGTTACTTGAGCATCATCAGAACTTTAGATAAAGTCCTGTCTATTGCTCAAGGGCGTTACTGTTGGCCTCCTCGCAGATTACCGGAAATGATAAAAAGAATCGGATTAAGGGGGAGGAAGAAGGGCGACGCATCGACATAGTAATTATGTGGATGTTTGTGGGTGTAATAATTATGTGGATGTTCGTAGGCGTCGATAGTCGTAAAAAGGCTTCAATTGCTCGTTTACCCTCTATTTTGTAAAAAATCTAACACCATATTTGTTGTATGGGAGGCATTTAAATAATTAATTTATTCTGTTTTTTAGGTCTTTGTTCTTATAGCGGCAACAGGGGTATCTACACGATCTGTGAAAATTTCAAAGATTAGCTATCACGGGTCTGCTATATATATCATAGATACTGCTAGGTGACAGACGAATGGTCGGATGGACATTGTAGTCTTAGTAATATGAATCCGATTTAGCGTTTGGATACGGAACCCTAAAAATGTTAAGACTTTTGCTTTTTATATTTTTATTAATATGATTATATTTTTGTTGTTTGAAACCATTTAATGGTACTAAGCTTATAGTTGCTATATTTCACATCAACAGCAACAATCCACTTAACCCTTGTTGGACTTGTCTTCACTTCCACATCCTCTAACTTTGGCCTGAAGTTGACCTGAACTTATTTGAGGTCCGAAAAAAAAACATCGGGTCTGTTACTTGATGATATGTCTCAACCCTCAGTGGATAGCGGAGCAATAAAACTTTTTATAGTGTCATATCGAGTGGCGCCTTTACTGCTCCAGATATGGCCGTACTCTCGCGTTCAATAGTATTCAAATCTAAAACTCACAAGAGAGACATTCCGAAAAATAAGATATTGAAAGGAAATAGACAATGAGCTTGAAGTTTTTTTTTATTAATTGTAATATTGTATTTGTTTCCAAAAAAAGTAATCATCGTCATCATTAGCCGAACGACGTCCGCTTCTGGCGGTAGACCTCCTCGTGGAGTACCATAGGTCATGGCATGCATCCAGCGGCTCGCATTGTGGACGGACCGCAGGGTCTTTCGATGTGGGCTGTCACCCGTGAACCTTTCTTTAATGTGGCCAGCTCATTGCCACCCTGGTTCTCTAACGTAATTCTAAATTTTGGAACATATCTTAGTTGAGAAATATAAAGCCTTTTTCCATTTGAAATGTATAAACTTTTGTAGTCTGGCATTTCAGTTAAGTAACAAACCTTAATTTCCTATATATTTTTTTATAAAACACATTGATTTACAAAATGTTATTTATATATCTGTTTACTGACAAAGCCCACAAATATCCACAAAACTTATACGAAGTCCACCTTTACTCCAACGTACAAATAAAACTCTCAAACCACTCTAAACGGAACCACATGCTATCACTTTGGTGTAGCCTCTTGGTCATAATATGATAGCGTTCAGTGAGTTGCATTTCACTTAAGACTTTTCGGTTGTAATTATAAGAATTGTGCTCGTTTGATCTCTGAAACTATAAAAATTCAGACCAATAAAATAAATTTAAGATAACTTAATGCTAAAGAAGTGGTCGGTGGCTCTTATGCTATACTCTTATTCTCCGCGTGTACAAGTACACTTTAGGGAAGAGGGACTGTGTATTAGGAGAGGTACGATTGTGACGTCACATACCCCACTTCCACGTCTAATATCGCCTAAATGAGAAAACAAATTCCTTACTTTTCTAGCATTCATGATGTGCTTTCACTTAATAATTTTTTTTTCGGAAATTACACGTGTGCTGAGTAAGCAAAGATAAGCCCAAAATCAACAGCTTGATTTGAAAACTACGAGTGCTCAGTGCATGTTAGGCTATTGCTCTCCACAATCGTTCAGGCCTTGTCGCAGTGGTGGTACTCAGTAGCCTGGGGCGAACCCTGGTACCATGGCAGAAGCCCATTGAATCGAGGGGGCTGCTTTTTGTACACTTTTTGTGAGAAGAACAGACTAAAGAATAGGAGGACGATTTTGCGTACGGGACAAGGAAAGAGGATGGGAACCTCACCACGTTGCACCGTCCCGAAGTTACTGAGGGTGTCCTGTGATGCAATTCCGTGGAGGAGGCGTCATCCCCTTGGGGACTAACTAGCCGTTGAAGTGCCCTGATGATTCTGGGGCACCTCACCAATGGTGATACTGTTGGCACTCGGTATTTGGGACTTTAATGTGCCGCGAGCCTCATACACCACTGAACATCGCCCCTCCAATGGGCCACCAGCTTTTGAGACACCACACCAAAAGCGACCCACTTTACGCCTGTATCATGAGATACCTCCTGGGTCATGGCGGCTCAGTTTCGCTGCATTACAGCAAGGCACTACCTCCTACTAAATACGTTTTTAATGACTGCATGCTCACAACAACCATGGTCTGTCATAATTCTTATGCGACCAACTATCCACTGTTTTATATAAAAATCAGTCGTGTATATATTTTAAAACTTTTATTGTGTTTGTTTACAGTGCCCGTATACCGTGTCCGCCAAATTTAATTGGAATTTCTCACTTTTTCACCCGATTGTCCGCGTAAAGCAATTTCACCCCGGACGATAACAGTATGCCAAACATTGTCCATATTTTTTTATTATCTAGCAGTCCTCCGGTATTTGGCACCGCGGTAAAATAATTGTAATCACCGTCACCTAGTTGTGGTTCCTTTGTTTACAACATTAACAGAGGCGGACCTGTGAATTCTTCAGTCGTGCATATTGTTCAGGTGTTCGTAAACTTTTATTTATCACAAATTTACTCAACTTAAGTATATTGGTTGCCCATTGCTATTAGTTTACAAAAGTACTACATGCACTTACTAAAACATATAATTTTGCAAAGTGAACCCTACGCTCATGGCTTTATATTGGTTTTACAAAGTGCTAATTGACATGTGCACACGTTTTATACGTGCGGTTTTCATACGCTGACTGTATATCTTGGTATTTTTGTAAATCCGTGTTCATTTCTAATAGATACGGCAGCAGAGCCGATAGGTACTCAACCTGTAAACTAAGAATAGTTATATTTATTTTGAGATTCCCTCGGTGTACTGGATGACTCCCATGCATTATAAAATACTTTGTAAATATTTGGAGCCTTACAACACCTAAAAAAGATGGAGTAAACGGTGTACATTAATGGCTTTAAGTAGGTTCATCATGATTGAACAGCTAATCGCGTCATGTATTATAACTTGCTCGCTCATGAGACGAAGGTTTGGAAAGCGCAATTTATTGTATGCATTTTAAAACTCTTTCTTCATGTCTCGTTCACCCGAGCAATATTATAGTATGTGTTTAGTCTTTTAAATATTTACATGTTTTTTAATTATTACGCATTAGTTTTTGTAATATAGTAGGGGAGTCAGCAGTCAATGATATTTTGATGACTATGAACGTTGACAAGTATCCGCACCCTAATTGATGTGTAGGTAGATGTGCTTTTATTTTCCTCTACCCCTCTAGTGGGCCACCGAACATACATTTGGCGTACAGGCACTTAGTATCGTATAATGTAAGTAGGCAAATAGGGGACCTATTATTAGTCTCGTCTTCCCCTCCGCCCCTCTAAGGAAAAATTTCAGTACTCACGAAAAACCACAGCATTGCCGTTGCTTTACATCGGTGTCACGTGAGCAAGAGCCCGGTAATGCATGCCCAATTTTATAGCAATTCGTCACGACACTACCTCTTACTAAGATCCTTATAGTACGAATTGCATAAAGCTCATTTCGAATATCTCGAAAAGTCAATATAAACAATTGCCTCAATATTGAAACGAGTGAGATAAACGGCGTGCTTGAGACCATCTCTTCGAGACAGCGAGACTATTGACATGTATTCGTAATGCGGCTACGGTACAATTTATGCGGTTCGCGGGAGTAACAGATGGGGCTACGAGTAACTACAAAGTAAAGTATTAAATATACGTTTGTCTCAAAGATGCAACGGGTGTAACATACTGTCTCTTGGGCCATTTTTGTTTCCTTCTGTGCTATTTATTAGTAAAATACATCCCCGAAGAGACGCTACAGTTGCCTAACATTGCATTTATCATAATAGTCCATTGGACTAGCGAAGACTTTTGTCTTTTGGTTTAGACAGACGGAATAGGAACAGAACGCCCTCTAGTCCCGCAGATGTGAAGAGGTGTACCGGGCTAATTTTGGGCGTGCTATATAATCATTTTCTGGGCCAAATAGAGGTAACAGCCCTCCACCCCACACAAGTCGGCCCGCGCAAGGTGTCTTCAATGATACAAAACCTTGGATGACGATAATTTTCTATAAAATAAATGTAATTTAAAATTTTTGGTAAAGAAAAATTGGTTATTTACACAGGATTCGATAAAAAAAACTGGCTGCTTAAAATATTTATTTATGTCATTTGCATTATGAGGACGAATCTGTGTAAAAATACAGGCTAAAGCAGGGAACATACATAGATAGCCGGGTACATGTATATTATAAACCTACACATAAAATTTAGTTTTCTGCTGCGGGCTTTAAAGTATACAACGTAATACATTTAATAATCTGCTGTTCAGTTTCATTAAAAAAAAAACAGTAAAAATACATTCAATAACACCTGTTACGGTGGTGACGATTGGAATTTGGTTTACGTGTACATATGAATAGAGTTTAAAATAACATACACAGTACACTCTGCTCGCATTTATACCAAAGTTCTCCAATTATAACTTCGCTCTACTTCACCACAATATATTTTCACATTAACACGTGCTGTTTGAAACGCAAAAATCCCAGAATGGCTATTTTGTTAAACGTATTACTAATTTTCTTCTTGTTGAGGTTCAAATTTATTAACAACTAACTATCCGTTTCAACCGTGAATAAAATGGGCCAAATTATGCACTAAACCTTTCTCGGGAATCGTTCGATTCAAGTATGAAAATTGTATAAAAATTCGTGCAGTAGATCACGGAAAAATCGAAAAGCTTTCTGTATGTGTACAGACAGACAGATTCAGCAACTTTAGATTCACCAACTTTCTTTTGTCTATAATATGATTTTTAACACTGTAATGTTTCGATTTCATCAGTAACAGGTAGTATCACTATTTATCTTCACGGTAGTATGTACCGGTATCCCGGATTGAAGGAACGACCGGGAAAGTACCTCTCACACGCGTGATACTGCTGCAAAGTGATCGCAATGCTATCGTGCGTGTATTTTCCAATAAAAAGGAATTTAACAAAACAGTTATACTTAAAAACATTTATTACATAAAGCTTAGATTCTATATACATCTTTACCTGAATACAATACATAATAAATAGAAAATCTACATTTCACTTTTAGCTACTTCCTGAAAACTAAGGCTTTTATTATGCTAAGATTATTTTTAACATATTACAAGTTGCAAAACTTCACAAGTTACTAAAGAGGCAAGAGTCACTACAAGTCATTCAAAGTTGTGCTATGTTAGCAAGACTGCAAAACTATCAGAGGGAAGTTCAAAATAATAATAATCTTTGGAATTTCAGGAGTAAATACGCCTTCCTATTTTTTTTTTATTTACAGAGAATTTTTTTTTAATTGTGCAGATACTCATTTATATCGGTAGCCACTTTCTGTCTTTTTTTTTCTGACTGACTGACGAATTAACTGACACTTCCAAATCTAGTTGAAGAGCTAAACGATTTAGGAATTAAACCATTAGAATTTTAGATTTTTAAAATACTATTCTCATTTATTTACAGTTTTGGCTAATCAACAATGTTTACTTTTACTGGACCTAACAACTTTGATTTGGTTCTATTTATTTTCTTGTACTTTGGGTTAGCTTTAACAGACCTTCTTATACTACTTCTAGTCATGACTCTATCAAATATTTCTTCACTAGTGTCTTCGCTTCCATCATCTGAAAAGTGATTGTTCATACTGTCATTCATTTTTTTCGGCTTGATAATAAGTGGTTCAACAACACCATCTGAGTACATCGCATCAGATGATGGTCTGTCGTCATCGCTGGTCAGCTTTGCGTTGCTATTGTAATTTGGTTTCTGATCATCACTCGGTACCCCCAGTTTCTTCTTCTTGTCTTCTTTTCTTTTAGTTTCTCTGTTAGGCTTATATTTCATTGGCGAAAAATCAACTCTGCGCAAGAAATTTATGGTTTCACCAAAGCGTCTACTGCATTTCCTTACCGTTTTCGCTTCACTATTGCTTTGAGAGTTTTTGAGCAATTCTTCGCTGTCTAGCGCAACGCCTGAATCTGAATTTGATTCAACGTGTATTGCAATTGTAGGTATTGTTATATGTTCTTTTATTTTTAATTTTTCGTTAAGGTCGTCAATTATATTTTGTTGTTTCAATATGATTTCATCTTTTTCAAGTAACTGTTTTCTTACTGATTCGGTTCTCAATGCCAAATTTAATTCGTATTTCTGTAATTCGCTGGACAAAAATTCTAACTCTACCTTTCTGCTTGACTCAAGCTGCTTAAATTTGTCGGACAATTTAATGTACGCATCCCTCATTTTAACTTTATCTTGTTTGTGGGATGTTTTCAAAAACATTATAAAATTTAATGCCTCTTGTAACGTCGTCGGCTGTAACATATTGTCTATGCTGGCGCCCGACATTTTCCGTTCTTCTTGTGATCTGTAACAATTGAAATAACACAGATTGGATACGGGACTTAGGTATTGTAATGTAACCTGCGTCTGGCAATGTAGCTGGCTACGCATTTTGAGTATATTAGAGTAATATTTATCACTTAACGTTTCTACGATAAGAAGAATCCTGGATACGGTTTGAGACATACAATTTTAAATCTATCACGATAGGAAATAAATTTTATTTTACAATTATAATGATAATCATGTTACAACTCCCATTAACATATTTTTAATACTGCGAATATTAAATAAATAATGCGGTAAGGCTTACAAACCATTTTCATTGTCTACCTGTGTAGGTTCTTCTTGGATTACGGCTAAGACATTTAGTTTATTATTCAATTTTACGACCCTAACAATATAATTTTATTTACATACTCATGCAAAATCCTTATCTCCCCCGGAGAAACGGAACCAAATTACTAATGCCCAAACGATCACATTTTAAATATTTGATATGCACCTGCATGAAATATCTTTGAAAACCAGTCCATTAAAAAACAATGTGAATGTTAATATTTTAACAATCCGGTCCGTCGGGTGGATTCCGAGAATTCCGTTGATGTAGTTACAAGCATATAATAATACAGTATTGTACTGGTAAGACATATGACAAAACATCTCGCCGCATCTGCCATTTCACATCATTCAATATGTAAAACAATGAACTTATTTCATTGTTTAACTTTCTTGGTGTCACGTAGAAAAAGAACAATTATTCTAGGCCGCTTCAGACACATTGAACATGCTGTGTTTTGGGGGGGGGGGGGGGTGTAATAAAGTGTAAGGAAAAAGGACATCATCGATAAGAATCTTGCTTACACGTAGTTCTGAATATGCGAAGTAAGTGATCTATCTACTTAGCGGTAATTTTGAAATGAACGATGGCTTTCTCTCTCAGAATGAACGAAGACTTTTTCTCTCTCGGAATGAATGTATTATGGAGGTATTGATTGTATCATCTATATATCATATCATCGAGAGATACCTTCTCGATCGACCCGTCTTATTTCGGCTGTAATGCAGAAATGACACTGCCTCGTATAAAACCCTTATGTACTACTTATCGACGTGACTTGACAGCTACCTGCGCTGTTGCACTAACTGTGGTTTATCCGTTCCGGATTCTACAAACACAGATTTGATCAGAAGCAGTAGACAACGGATACAGAATAAGGACTTAAATGACAGTATGAACAGTTGTAAAAGGTTGTGCAATATTGCATTGCAGCTGAATTGGGTCGGCACCACCGGGGGTAAATCTCGTTCACATGATTTTGCGTTGTCTATCACTTTTCGGTGGCCCCCTGAAGAGGAAGAGAGAGGGCAACATCTGTATTAGGCGGCCGTCTATGTCGGTAGTCATCAATCATTTGACTGTTCATGTGCCAATAAAGAAAAACACTAAAGTAATTCTACTTGCAACGTACTGTGCGTCATATAATTTTACACAAAGGCATAAATAGACTCATTATTGAGAAAATGACATACAATATTGGAAACAATAGTGGGATCTATATGACTAGTTCTTAACAGTCTGAACTGCAGATTATATTGAGCGCTGACAATAACAAAAGTTACATAAACTACATGAATCACCGGCGCGCCTACTGGCTACATTACAACGTAGCTAAATATTTTCCATCGACTAATGGCCCGGTCGGAACGCGACATCGTGGCCATCATTGAGTAATCATTGCATTGTGAGTAGCTGGTAGCCCATTGAAGGGGGCAAAAGTGGACAAGATATCGGCACATTATTTGTTCATATTCATGTAGTCGTAGAGAGGCACCGATTTCTCGTTTGCTCCCCTATGCTATAGAATAACTAATGGCCGGTTTTATAAGCTAATAATAAAGCTTTCGATTGTTATCTATAACTCTTGTCTATTACACAAATGTTTCATATTATTTACCTCTAATCACAACCTGTGAAACCGAAATTCGAGATTTATTTGACACTAAGCTCCTAATTGGCTAGTTGGTAGTTAAGTCGCAACCTGTGAAATTGATGCATTGATGTCCACAACGGATTCCAATCCGTGATGTGAAGGGATCTCTCACAGGGTCAAGAGGTAGTTCCATGCTGCATTGCTGTGGAATCCGTGACGTAGAGGGATCTCTCACAGGGTCAAGAGGTAGTGCCATGCTGCATTGCTGTGGAATCCGTGACGTAGAGGGATCTCATATCATCGTGCTGCTGCCGAATTGGCCAGGCACGATCGGGGTATGACCTCTCGCTCACATAACACCGCCTTAAAGCGACAGCTATTTTTTCGCGTTTCGTACTCGGTTTGTGAGCAGTCGCTGGCCCATTCGAGGGGCGTAGGATAAGGGGGAAACATATCTGCATGACGTCCATAATACGAATGTATATGGGCGTCGGGAATCGTCAAAAGGCGTTTCTCGTTTTACCGTTTCTATGAGCGTCGTTTCTCATTGTTATGAGAAGTGACAGCATAACACCAAGTGACAGAACACTGTGCCTTTTTAGTAGTTTAATGACTTAGAAGCTGTGCCCTGCAGTTTCACCCGTCTAACACCTGTACCAAGGAAAGAGTGCTTTCTTTGTTTTGTTTTTCTACAATGATATCTCTTCCGAATTTCTACAAAATCCGTTAACATTGAGGAATAATTAACATACATATAAATGTTCACGTTAATAAGATTCGTGAAACAAGTGGTATGGACGAGTTATCACAGCTACAATTAAATATTTTTAACTATTATTATTCGACCCGGCTTCGCTCGAGGATAACAACAACAAAACCTTTTTCGCTATTCACACTATTCATGAGTGAAAACAGCATGAAAATCCGTTCGAAACAGAACTTATCAAAAAACAAAAAACGAGCACACACCAACAAACAGCTTTTGGAGAATTTTGTTTTATATTTAAAAAAATATTTATAGTATAAAAATGACTGTAAACATCCGCAATGCCTATATATATATGTATATATATATATATATA
>JAFELO010000940.1:103863-144075 GCA_017140195.1 Eumaeus atala | reverse complement strand
ATATATATGTAGACGTAGACCGTTGCTTTTAAAGATACAAAGACTAACTACTCTATTAAGTTTAAATTAACACCATTGTCCTCATATTCCAAATGTATAAGAAAGTCATTATTATTTATGCATCGTAATAGTAATTATTAACGGTATGCAATTATGTTTAAATGACACAATATTTAGTAATCAATTATTAAACGAGATTGCTCATAATGGCCGTGTTAAGCAAGTTCCGGTCAACCGTTATAATATTAATGTCAAAAATTACCAGTTTTGTATCACAAAATAAAACACACAAATTCACACCACTGTACAGCCGTGAAGTCTAAACACTGAATGACCAAGTCTTCCGAATGACAACAATGAGTCCAAAAGGTAGGTAATTGCTTTTCTTCTCAACTATAATTATATCACGCGATTTTCGCACTTAACACATTAAGCGATGGGCTGTATTCCCGTGGCGGTATTTCGACGTATGCGACAAGGGATAGTTCTTGCGTTCCTCAGGTAAACTCACCAGACCGGGTGCCGAACAGGTTTGGTAAAAATAGCCTGCCAGAGACAATTTACCGTAAGGTAATGTAAAAATGCTCCTATGTGGAATGCCTACAGCAAATTATTGTGCAATTAATTTATGATTGAACGTATAAGTCTGAATGTTACCCTTGTGATGTTTTTCGTGTCAGAATATAAAATTATGATGGACTGAGCCAGTACAACCGTGGCTATGAAATTATGGCTCTCGTGTTTTGTGCGACTTATGTCGTTTGGTCAATGAAATCTATTTAACAATACAGAAATGGTCCCTACTCCTTCCATAAAGACATTGTTAAAACAATATCACAAACATACCAGTGTTGACGAGCTCCGCAGGAGCGGGTTGAATATAAGTGAACACCTTACAAGCCAGGCCTTTGTCGCGCAGTGGGCCGATAGGGAAAGAAGAAGCAAATTTTTTTAATGTAAAGGAAAAAAAAACGGGACGTCGGAGAATTTTGGTGACTACCAAGACCCACAAACATTCGCATATGTAGATATGTTGTCCTCATTCAACCATCCTCCCAATGGGCCATTTACTCAAATACGAAACGCGTCCGTATATATATCACTTTACCTCGTTGTAAGACGCTAATCTTTCCACCTCACTGAACATTGTTCGATGGATCGTCCCCACTAGCTACGAAACGAAGATTTATAATGATTGTAAATTTTATTGACTTTTAAAGTGAAATTTAGACTCACAGCTGAGTCTAAATTTCACTTTCTTTAGCAAGTGATAGTGGCATTGCTGCTTTGCAGTCGGATTGGGTTGGCACGACAGATACATGTCGACATGATACCGCTTTAGAAATGATTGTTATACTATAGTGTTCTGTATGGTTTTTGAGTAACTGGTGGCCTACTATAGGGATAGATTAGAAGAGGGCATGACAATAATAATTCTCATTTACCCCCTATACTATAAAAGTACCCCTTAACAGTGATGGCTCCTTTTGCTACTGGTGCTACTTTCTTTTTCAGCTAGAGGTAGTGCGGCGAAATTGGCCCAGCACTATCCGGGTGGTATCTCTTGCTGACATGGCATCGCCTTGAAAAAGCTGACGCGTTCACTACAATTTGTGACTAGCCCGTGGCCCATTGGATGCGAGGGGCAAGGAGGGCACCGCATTCGCATGACCACTATTGTTGAAATACGGTGTCGTACTGGCGAATGTCTATGGGCGTCGGTATTCGTCAAAAGGCTCCGATTTCTCGTTTGCCCCAGATGTAGTAATACAATTGGAATAATCAATTGGGATTGGACTCTACGCGTGTAGAACCGCTGAGCATAGCCAGCAGAGCCTAAAATTATATTTTGTTTGATAGACAATTGCTCATAATTGCCACGATAAGCGCAAATAAATAGGTAAGAAACCATATCTTCAAACCGGCTGATGCATTTAACAAGTTTCACGCGAGTTCCCGTCGGAAAAATATGCTTTATGCCGCCATCTGTCACACTCGTATAAATACTGCACAGTTAATGAAACTCGTGTCCTATAAATGTGTTATGTTTGTTTCTTTAAGTATAATTATATGAAAGCAAACGAGTATTGGAAGTTTATGATGATTTTCACACCCATAGAAATTCGGATTGCTCAGAGATATGTCCTCCTCCCCTCCTATAGGCCATCGGAAAGTCACGCAGTGGTTAGTACTTAATAATATATGGGGACAAACGAGTAATTGGAGCCTTTTGACGACTACCAACGTCTATGGACATCCGCATTATTTCCATGCAATGGGCGACCGGCTAGTCACAAACCACATGAAACACGACATCACCCCTGTCACTTTTCGGCAATGGCATGTATGCGACAGATACCGCCCCATCCGTACCTGCCCAATTCGGCTGCAATGCCACATGGCACTGCCTCTGACTACAACTAACATTACCTACATTGAAAAACAAAAAACCCGAATGCCTAAAATATATTTTAGAGTATCCAATGTTCATTCGCGCTATCATGGCGAGTGCTAACTGACTAATGACACTCCTCAGGCTAAACCGTCAAACCCATTAATCAGTCTGTAGCTGTTAAGAGAAGTCTACACCCGTATTATCCTCTCCATGGGCCAAACGTTCACGTCAGGGCTGTGGCCATTTTAAATATCGCGCGCGAGCTGCCCCCGTTATCAGAATCGCGAAAGGTGGGAGAGTTAAATGAGCTATTACAAACACTCTCATATCGGGATGCATTTCTCCCATCTTCGGGAGAGAGGATGGTCTGTTCCTTTTTCAACCACAAGCCTAGTCTTGACGCCCAACGAGCACTCATAGCATTCAGGTGAGGCTGTATTGGGTGTCTCTTCTCTTCAGCATAAGTTGTACTTAGAATTGATTAATTTAGTACATGTTAATAGGGTACTTCTGTAGAGGAGCAGTGTCCGTGGTAAATATAAATAGGTAAGTAGGGGGTAAAAATATGGACTTCAAATTTCGGAATGCTACTTATTTTTGGTGCATGTAGCACCAAAAATAAGTAATGATAGCTTGGATATAACCATACATACATATTTTCCCCCAGTTATGAGAGCTCAACGAGGTTTTCCAGCCCTACGATGATGCAAGGCCAACTTTTGTTGCCGCGCATGAGCTGCCCCCCTCGTTAGAGAGCGAAACAAGGGGACCCAATCCCAAGGCTAATATAATAACAGTTACTTTAGCGTCTCGTAAATAACTATTGGGATGCATCCTTCCTGTCTGCAAGAGATTAGGGGGGTCTGCCCCCTGTCGACCACAATATCACCTAGATCGTCTCTCGATGGGTTTAATAGTAACCGATGAAGCTGCACCGGACACTTCAGTAAGCATAGACCAGACGAATAGACACACCCACACACACACACGCACACACACACACACACACATACACACACACACACACACACACACACATGTAAAATATTGCCTTATAATTGATAAAAATATATCTGCTAAAGACGAAATCAAATGATGCTATGAATACACGAAATTACGTTTAAATTTACCATTACAATAGCGCAATATTATTTACTTATGACAATAGAGTTCGTTAATTAAATGAATAACTAATTAATGGAAACCTTTTGTGCCAGAGGTTACCCCTTCCAAATATTATTATACATAATCAATTATATTTTGTACGAGATTCTTGTAATGTCCACAAATGGTTTGAGTATTTAAATGTGTTCCATTGTTTAATCATAATGTAGAACATTTGTAGTATAATCCTATCCTATCACGAGAGAAAAGGAAAAATTACACTGTTACCAGCTAAAGAAACTGTATTTGGAAAAAAAAACAGTGGATTTCTACTTTTAGGGTTAATATTGAATACAATTTTACAATTTTGCAATTATTGAATACGAGTTAGGCGGGGGTATCTTTAAAAGCTGTTTTTTTACAATAATATAACTACTTGTCTTTATCGATATCGTCATCAATTATATTGGGTAATAAAATACGGCCCCGATTTATACACACCACAGGTATGGTTTGACGTATAATTTGGCCTTTCTTCACATCTCCACACTCCAATCGAATAACCTCAGCCGAAAAATAAATAATTATTATCTACAACGGGTAGTTGTAACAAAGCCATCGGAGGCCATTAATTCGACGTCGGCTATTTCCGCTTATCTGTAAGTTGGTATCGTAATACGCGGTCGTTTGAACCGGCTCGCCGGAACAAAGCAAAGAGTTCCAACACGGTTTTATCACGACTTCACCCGGACAAGGGCTCGGCGCTCGTTCGCGAATTGTCGGTTTTTACCACAGGGCCGGCACATTGCTTTTGAGATAAACTAATATTAAATGAATTAAAATTATGTTTGTACGTTATTGTTTCTATGCAGATATGTCTGGACGTACCAAACTAATCAAAATTATTTAGAAATACTGTAAACAACGATACTTTCGTGTAACATTAAAAAATGCTTAATGCCTGGTAAAGTGGACGCGGGTCAGCTAGTATCTAACATACCATATTATATTTTCTCCCCCTGCCTCCCATCCCTTCTTCTTCCCATCCAATGAAACTCATAAACCATATGAGGAGGCCGTTGGTCGTGCCGGACTTTTGAATGAATGAATGAATGATTCTTTATTGTGCACAGAAATGTATATTAAACATTAAACTAATTTAACAAGACACACATTCTTTAAAAGTTTCTGTACATAAAAGGCGACCTTATTGCTTAAGTAGCATCTTCCAGGTAATCTTTTATTTTTCGAAAGAATAATCTTGGCAAAAGATAGCACAAACAAAAAAAACGTTTACAATTAATAACTACAATCAACACACAATAAAGTCATATTCGGTAGGCATTAAATTGAATAAATACATATTATATAATTATAATAAAAACAAATAGATACATTTTTCATACATACATTATGATAAAATACATATAATTCTATATACACTAGACGTACATAATAAATAAATATATGTTGATAGACAAATAAGAATTTATTATAAGAAATAGTATTTGTAAAATATTATGTTATGTTTATGAACTGGTGATATAAGAATAAAAGACTCAGACTGGTCAGTGACTCATACTGCCTAGTAATGGCTTTTTAGTATTTTTTTAAAAGGATCAAGGTTTTTAGCATGTTTTATTTCTAATGGTACAATAATATAATAATGTAATAATGGTACAGTTAGAGCTATAAAGCTCTAACTTTAAAGGACATTTTATTAATTAAACTGTAAAGGGCAGGGATTTGTTGTTGTGGGGTTTGTGTGGAACGAGGTTCTTTGCAGCCCACCGTGCAAAAGTTTTTTTTTGAGATATGTAGGGGTTGTGGGATTGTACATAATACAGTATAACGTTGTGAAAATACGTGCATTCCGGCGAAGACGCACAGGGAGCCACCTGACAAATGCGCGAAACTCTGAGATGTGGTCACACTTACTCAAACCAAATATGAACCTGATCGATGGATATTGAAGGCGCTCAAGTTATTTAACTGTTCTTCCGTAAGGTTACTGTAACAAATATCAGCGTAGTCGTGAATGGAAAGAAACTACGATTCTATAGCTAATATATTTTTTGTTGTATTAGGGAGCATATATTGAAGCCGTCTTATGAAATGCCACGTCGCACAAATCTTCCTAATAATCATATTCAGTTGATGTGACCAAGTCAGAGTCTCTTCCTAAGTATACTCCAAGATTTTTCAAGTTTTTATTGTATGGAATAGTTGTGTCATTAACGCTAACAGAAGGCAAACTCGCCCAATCAATCCGTGAGGTAAAGCCTGGTCCTCCTTATGATCGCCTGTGCTTTTAAGGGATTGAGACAGCCCGTGATGATTGCTCCACGAAGATATCATACAGAGTTCATCATTTACTATGTTTATTGCATGCGATAGTCCTCTAGTGATGTCTGTCTATAGACTTGAAGGTCGTCTGCATATAGATGAAAGTGAGAGGATATGAATTTTGTGATGTTTTTTATAGAGAGGGCGAATAGAACAGGGGACAACGCACCACCCTGAGGAACTCCAGCAGAGGAACCTGGCCATCCCGAGTAAGCCTCATCAATCTGCACTCTCTGCTTGCGGCCATGTAGCTAGTAATGGAACCAGTGAATTGTCGTCGGGGATGTGTTATAGGATGTCAAAATACTTACCAGGAGTTCATGATCCACGGAGTTACTAGTTTTGAGCTACAGTGCAGATAGCCATGTGCCATACGTAAGAGGTAGTCCTCTTACTATTATACCGATTGCAGTCAACTTATATCACAAAATGCAGTATATCGGAAAAAAAAGTTTTAATCCAGTAAATTCTATGTCAGTCAGAGTAAGGGCTTAAAAAAGAAGTCAAGGCTGTCATTCTGTTATGTGCAGTTTATGGTAATCCGTATACACAATAGCTTGTCAAAACTGTGTGTGTCCGTTTCGAGAACTGACTAGAGTTTATTACTTATGAACGAATATAATTATGATTTATGAATTTCAGGAAGAGGTAGTGCAACGCTTGTGAGTAGCCGGTGGCCACTTGGTGAATGGGCAAAGGAGGGAAACGCATTGGCATAGCAATTATGAGGATGTACATGGGCGTTGGTAGTCGTGAAAAGGCTCTGATTTCTCGTTTGCCCCCCTATTCTGGAAATATAAGACAAATTTAAGAAGCGCAAGCACGGTGAAGTGTTGCCGCTTACCGTTTCACGAAATTTTACTTCTCATACTTTTTATTGTCCGGAAAAATACGATGGCCTCATAAAATCAATTTTTCAAAATGGACAACCCTACAGTGCCCAAAAAGTTTTTGTAGCCGCATTGAGTCGCTGTCCTAAATTTGTGGCTCGTAATCAGTTTTCTTTGAGTCTGAAAGGTATACTCGTTTTGATTTCAAATGGAATACTTTATAACGGAGTTAGCGATTGTGAAACTCACAATCAGTATTGTGCATTTTGTGATAGACTAGCTATGCGTAGCTGTTTTAAAATAGAGTTTATTACACTTTATACATAGAGTAGGCGAGCCAGGGGAAAAAATGTGTCAAAATAAAAGAGAAAGTAAGTGAGGCAACCTCTCCCTCTCTCTGTGAGCAAACCCAGGTGAGCAATTGTCATTTTTACTGAAAAGAAGAAAGTAAGTAAGCTAAAAATTAGATATTAAATAGTAATCTTCTTCGTCTTAACCTAGTGTCAGATAAAATCGGGGTCTTGACGAAGGGTGCTAGTTTTTACACAGAGCCAATACTATCTGGCTTCAGGAACCCAAAAGGGGAAACCAGGCCCAGATCTAGGTTAGGTCGAGTTCGAAGACACGAAGCCGGGTTTCCTCACGCTTTCTCTTTCACCCTAAAATGTTTGGTTACATGTCAAGATCGAACCTGGTTTTGGCGGAATGGAAGTCCGAAGGACTAGTGTAAAATTAATTATTTAATCGTAATTGTATAATTTGGTGAGATAAAAAATGTTCAAAGCTCAACAAATTTGAACATTAAAAATGCGCCATGAATATTTCTCTGCAGATGCCTGAATAGACAAAGATAAAAATATGTCTTTCATCTTCCCTATTTTAACATATGTTGGGCATTCGCATGCACAGGTTCCGTCTCATCCTCACTTCTTTTTCGGAGGGACCTAATACTGGTTGGTGGCGTTTGTCCAGCCTCAACAGTTCGAATGACTAGCGAAGACCTTTGTGTATTCAGGTTTAGGGAGACGATAGCGGGACATATCCCCCTTTTTTCCCGTAAATGGGAAGATATGTAACGGGTTAATTGTGGGCGTACCCGATAGTAACCATTTTTGGGATCGAAAAGGGGGTAGTGGTCCCCCTCCCCACACTAGTAGGACGGCGTGAGCACGTTTAAATTGCGTTGTCGTATATCAGGATAATTGAGCTGGCTTAATGTTTGGCTTATCTGAGGTGGCCGGCCTCCTCTCATAAGCAAAACATTACTCTGACTCTGACGGAAGTTTTTGCTACAAATCAGCGAAAATCCGTATTCTTGATTTATTTACTATTAGAACTCTCTAAATTCAAGTTATTTTATTTCAACAAATCTAAGCTCTCACTTACGGATTCGAACCCGGGCTAGTTTTCGTAAGCGGTACGTGAGTTTGTCATTCTGTCAGTCGAATGTGTTATAACTGTGTCACTATATGTGTGGTTTCATCATTTGATCGGTACAAGATGTGTACTTACGATCGGTACGAGCTGTGTATATGGCATTAGTTCTAGCAGGAAAAATGCACTTACGTACGATCCAGCCGACCCAAGGGGGTCTGAAGTGTGTGTCGGGCTCAGATCGTGAAGCGAGAGCTACTACCGACTAAAAACTGCTATCCGTTAATTGGCCCTATTAGCATTTTACTGCGGAAGCCTGTCTCAGTATTTCTTTTTTTGTGTTCTTGGACTTAGCTACTGCTATCGCGATCGCGTCTTCGGCGTCGTGCAATACGTGCTTCAATATCGTCCAAACGTCGGATCGTATACCGACGTTTGGACGATTAATTTTTTTTGTGATGAAGGGCACGGTCAAAGAACTTTTGAGACAGCTCTTTGAAGTGTCCTTTAATCGAGGTCAATTGAAAGTCATAATGTAGGTCGATGTTTCGGAAGTACCACGGGTATCCAGTAGCCATGCGTAAGAATCTATTTTGCATTTTCTGCATACGTTCTATTTGGGTAGGACATATGTGCGCGAATGCTGCGCTGCCATACAACATGTTTGGTCGAGTGCATGTAATATAAAAAGTGAGCTTATATCTATGCGCCATTTTGCTCTTTTTGTTTATAAGAGGATAGAGTTTAAAAAGGACATATCGTGCTTTTTTCAGAACTATGTAATTCTTGAAGCACATCGACCTATCGAAAGTGACTCCCAAGTATTTCACCGTCTCTGCTCTAGGTATCTCGTTACCGTAGAGCAGAATGGGAGGCATGTTTCCTCGTCTTTGCGAGGGCTGGTTTAGTGAGAAGAGTATGGACTTACTCTTCACTGCATTAACCTCCATTGTCCATTTTAAGAATCATTGACCGAGTTTGGTGACGGCCTTTTGGAGTAGTTTGGCTCCGTAGTTGGGAAGGTATCTAATGTACAGTGCGGTGTCATCCGAGAACATCGCCAGCTGGACGCTGGGGTATCGCGGTATGTCACTAGTGTACAGATTGAAGAGGGTGGGAGGGAGAACCGACCCTTGTGGACAACCGGCTTTGAGGGGACGAGAGGAGGACAGGGTGCCCTCCACTCTGTAGCGGAACTGCCTGTGTGCTAGGTAGCTTGTTTACGATCAGTACCAGCCTGTCGGGCAGTCCTAACTGGTATAGTTTGGAGATGAGGCCTTGATGCCAAATCTTATCAAACGCCTATGCTACATCAGAGAAGACAGCGCCCGTGCATCGTGGCGGGCCCTGTTTTAGAGTGACGATAGTGCGTACTCCGTGAGGCGGTGTATCTGTTGTGGGTAGCCGTGGCTGACGCAAAATGCGAACTGGTCGTCTATGACTAGGTTTTTCTCTCGTATCACGGTTTTTAGGCGTGCAAGAATTATCCTTTCATGCATTTTACCTTACGAGATTATGAGACTTATTGGTCGGTAACTAGTAGACTCCACCCGGGGTTTCCCCGATTTGTGTACGCCGATCATTATGGCTTCCTTCCATATGTCTGGGAAGGAAGGTAAAATGCACACTATACACCTCGTATAATAACGGGAGGCAGCTGTTTCAGCCCCTTATTGGTTATTCCATCGGGACTCTTTGAGTGAAGGTCCATTATTAGATCCTTTACTCCTTCTGTGTCCGTCAGACGTATGATCTCATGATCATCATCCGTTGGCACAGCCAGTCGGGCCGTTACTATACTTTCTACCTCGTTTATGTGGGAGGGGTCTGTGGGGAGGGTGCCAGGAATGCATTGACTCTCTAGTGTGTTAGTGCTAGACACTCCACTTGTTCGTTATCCTCTAGTGCAGGTAATCGTTTTTCGCGATTTTGTGGTGGCTTTTGAGCCACCGGTTCGGATTTAACAGCCCTCGCTATTGTCCAGTCGGCCATATAAGACGGAGATTGTTCGCTGACGAAGTGAACTCCCGTTTATGATCTTGGGTATAGTCTTTCTGACTTCTCTGTCGAGTTGTCGGGATGGCTTGCCTGCACACTTCGCCTCCATTGCAATCGTGTCGACGTTTCGCCACATTTTTTCGACGGATTAGATCCCTAACATCGTCAGAGATATCTAAGCGGTCCTCTGGGGACGTTGGAGATCTCTCTTCACGATTCTCTTACTCGTGTCCATCCCAGACTGGCTACTGCACGGAGCTCCTCCTCCCACCTGGTGAACGGCCGACCAACACTTCGATTTCCTGAACGCGGCCTCCTCCGGACTATTCTTCCACTTCAGTATGTTATACGATAAATGCGAGTAAAAGTAGATACGATCTCTACTATCTGCTTGAGCATTGGTCTTCCTTACGATCCCTGACGTAGTCTCGTCGCCCGACTGACTGACTAGAACTCATAGCAATCCGATGTAGCTATGCCATTCCACAGCCTATATTCAGGTGTTTTTTGCATCCATAGACATCTCCATCCAATGCAAACTAACAAACTACACGCGGTGTATTGCGGTCAAATTACGGATACGGAGGTATCATGTGTGTGAGAGGTTTTCTGGCCAATTCAGCTGCAATGCTACATCAACGCCTCTTTCCTGAAGAAGATTGTCATAAGTAGAGTTGTATTACAGATGAATGAGGCTTGCATAGTGAAGGAAGTAGTTGATGCAGAAATGAGTTCAGTACGAGGTAATGCAAATGCACCATTGCAACTAAAGCCGGCCGGCACGACCGGAACTTCTAGCTGAGACTGAACGTGATAAATATGGTTTTTGTGAGATTTGTGAGCAATTGGTGGTCCATTGCAGGGTAAGGGAATATGACGCATCTGCATAACCCTTGACCGTGTTATTGGGTAGTGGTAGTCACCATATGACTCCGATTTGTCATTTGTGAATCATGCTTTAAAAATATCATGGCATCAGAGAGACAAAAATTTCTAGCTTCTATTTTAATAAAGTGTGTTGCTTGACTGTGCTCAGAGTTGGCGGTCAAAATTATTTGAGCCCATCATGGATGGTCACGCATCGGCATAGTAATTATGTGTTTTGTTTAGGGTTTAGATTTCAGTATTAGATCCGCCACTACTTGTACATTATAAACAGCAGATAGCAGCCCTTCCTTGCCTGCTTCGAAAATAAGGACATTTACAAGCCGCATTTATAAGCATTCGGGAGCATAGTTTTATGTAGAATTTTTTTGACTTTAATAAATCAATTGAACTCTTAATGCGACAAAACAACGACAAGAGCATAGCTCTGTTACCTCGTTGACTGCAACACTTTTTTATAAATTAAAGACATACAAGTTTACAATCTTTTTTTGTAAGAGGTAGTGCCATGCTGCATAGGAGGAGGTAGTACTATACGTGGTGCATGACGCTACATCCTCCTATGTAATGAATTGGGCCGACACGAACGGGTAGGTACCTCTCGCTCACATGATACAGCCGCAAAGTGACACATACGGTGTCGCATTTCGTGCGATTTGTGAGTAGCCGGTGGCCCATTGGAGGTGGGAGGTGAAAAGGAGGGCAACGCATTAGCATAAATATGCTGATGTTCATGAGCGTCGATAGTCGTTGAAAGGCTTCGATTGCTCGTTTGTCCCCCTATACTATATTTAAAAAAATATAGTGGTGATTTCCATGATCGAAAAAAATATTTTTTCTTTCTCTGCGTACAAAATTGTGCTTTGGGCACAAGTTATAGGACTGAGAAGTCTATATGTGTGTGCATAGTAATATGTACCGCGCAAATCGTTATTCTAGAATTAAGATGCCTATCTACGTGGCCTCCTTATGTCAGAAAATATCATTTCTCAGTTATAATTATAACCAGAATCTCCCCGTAGCTTCACCCGCATAACTCCAGTCCTATTGGTCATATCGTCACGTTACATAGTCTATAACCTTTCTTATAAAAGAAGCTTTCATACGCAAAAAGAATATCTAATCTGATAGAGATAAGCGCGTTCCAAAAACAATCAAAAATCCCTCCAGCTTTATTATATTAGTACAGATATTTAATATTTATACTGAAAATTAAGAACCAAAACAGCCAATGGCGAAAGTGTTCTAAATGATATTTAAAAAAGTACATCGCCCCACTCGTGAGAGCGCCAGTCGCTACTTGTTTGTAACACGATACGTCATTTTTATGTCCGACCCTTGTTACCCAAAGTATTTATATTGTTTGCGAACGACGTTGCCGTTTTTTATCTTATTTTTTATGACGAGCCTTTATGGTGGGATGCATGCTCCGCCATCATCATCAGCTTAAGTTTCGCCAGACCATCAATGCTCTTTCCTAAGAGACATTTGCTGCATTGCAGCTGGGTAAGGGCATCGCGGGGGGTCAATCTAGCCAATATTTTACTGTTCATAAAGTGAGGCGATGAAAAAAGCGCAATATGTTTTTTTTCCTTAGTGTGCTTAAAAAGCTTAGTGACAGACGGACAGGGGAGTCTAAGTGGTACGTATGGCATCATTATTACATTTGGGGTACGGAACCGTAAAAACGCCAGTGTTAGTGCAACAAAATAACATGTTACTGATTAGTAGTTATAAGTGGGACTTGGTATTTAAGATATTTGCCCATCAAGAGCCACAGAGAAAATTATTGGACTTAATGGTCCAATAGTTTTCTCTGTTGTTAAAAAAAAAACAAAATCCTGACCGTTTAGCAAATATTTTAGGATACTCATTCTCACTCGCATTATCAATACGAAACTAACGACGCGTTAAACCCGTGAGGTCAGTCAGTCTGTAGCACCATAGATTTACAAAAATAACATACAGTGAGCATCTTAAAACCATCCACATAAAAGATGTGCAACTGACAAAGTATGCATTTTTTATATAGCATAGGGGAAAGCGAGCAGTTGGGCCACCTCCAACTAAGTGATTACGAACGCCCATAGATAATCGCAACTCCAGAGGACATGCAGATGTTCGACAAGAAAAGATAACTTTGTAAGAACAACTTCAACTCATGCGCGTAAGGTTGACAGTTCAACGGTGTATGTTTAAATTTTGCCTTACACGCAGATTGCATTGCTGCATTGTAAGAACGTCATAAAATCATACACGTTAGGTTGACTTTGTAAAAAAATATGTTTATATAGAATCACGGATGCTTTACAATGACAGTTCGGATGGAATCGTATAGCTTGTATTTTTGTAAATCAGTGTGTAGTAGACCTATAGAAACCTGTTACCAAAATATTGCGCTAGGTGCACGCTTCCATGAGACTTTAATGGAATAGCATTCCCACCTCGATAGGTGAACCTCCAAATTTATGGTCAACCCAGATAGTACTGCCCATTACATAGTATAAAAACTTTCCCGTCGTAAAAAAATACAAAAATATATATAGTTTTGTATTTTTCAGAATAGAAATCCCTTGATGGCGAAAATATTCAGCGCCATCTATATTTATGGACTATCTATTGAATAGGCAAACAATAAAAGCCGATTTGCATTCATGGTGAAATATTTATCACCAAAGAAAACATGGTTTTATTATAGAAAGTAATAGGGATTATCTATTACTTTACTAGTAACTGATATCCGTATCCCGATATGCCAATGGCAAAATCACCATCACCAGTGCCAATATAAAACCCTCTTCCTGTTTAGGAATATATATTCATAAAAGGCATAGAGTATATTTTCATTTGAGCGAACTAAAATTCAGAGGTTTGTCTGGGATGCTCAGATAGTTATACATTATTATAATATGTAGTGCAAAGGGAACTTTTCGATTATCTAAAGTATATAGATTGCCTGGGTATGTGTTACTGGGATATTTTTTGCTTACAAAAGTTACAACCGAAATTGTAACACGACGAATTGCAACGCGTCAAAGAGTATTACGAACGAAAATTTTAACATCCCACTCGAGAAACTCGCAAAAGCTTTCAATAACAATGTATTTTCAGTCAAACTAAATATCTCAAATCCCATAGCACTAAATATACAATGCAGCGTTCAGAATAATAGAGGGAGCATAAAAATCTAAGAACCCATTTCATTCGTAACGTAGAAGTCGTGTGTGTACACACAATTTACGCGCCAGAGATATTTCTATCGTCTGGCTTGTAACACATTTGCGCTATGGAGCGCAAAATTCTCCCGTAAGAAACTTATATTGGCATTCCGTTAAATCTAGCGATCATTTGTGCCTATACAAATTTTATTTTGTATCGGGAAATAAGTTTACGTGGCCGCAAATGTAATAACTAAGAAAGGCTATACAGCGCACGGTACGTGACATGAAAGTGTATCTCAAGAGTGGTTTCGCCTCGAAATGGCACAAGTAGTACAAGTAATATTGGACACCGGTCTTATATATTAAAGGTTGTTTTGACGCAGATTTTTAACGCATTTGTTTTGACGCCGAGAAAATGTCTTGACGCACATTCCTACCGGCGCTGGTTGAACCGAAAGTGTGCGCCGAGCTCGTTGCATAGATCGACTAGAGCTCCGCAAGTGGTAATCAGGCTGCAATTTTTTTTTCACTGCAATTATATTTAGCCAAAGGGTAAAAATTTTAAATAGAAATCTACATAAAAGTATTATAATAACACACTAAATTGGCACATTCCAACGTTAACGAGTTTACAAAATTCATTCAAATCAAGATGTAAAATTTTTGAGCAAATATAATGTGTAATGTGCATGACAATATAAAGTATAAGACTATCACACAAATATACCGTCTCCCCTGAAACATATCAAATATTGTTTTTTTTTATTAGATCTTTATCCTACAAATGTTATAAACGCGAAAGTTTGTAAGTATGGATGGATGTTTGTAACTCTCTCAAGTGAAGACTACTGAATACATTTTAATGAAACTTTGCATTAACATAGCCTATATATCAGAATATATGTATTATTCAAATCAGAATATATAGAAATCATAACTTTCGCAGCCTTATCAGTAGTGCACGTGGATATTGTCGCGGGTAATAGCTAGCTCAAGAATAATTTAATATCTTTTAACCATATAAAAGTGATTGTGCTGTGCAGCTCGCATATGGAAGATATTCCAAAAAAATTTGGCCATTTATAATCAACAACCACAATACGTTCCAATAGTTTTAATTTTATTTCGTCTGTATATCTGTTTATTTGGTCGTGCTGCATATTATATTGAGGATTTCACATATTTTGATACATTTTGCATGCTGCTTTTATTTATCCACAAAGTACAAGTTTTATACAATTTACGTTAAATTCTATAATCGAAAATTACTACTCGGGGGTTAAAGACACTATAGAGGTTTAGTTATTGTTTACTACTACTAATTGTCATGGATTACTAATTGTCACGGATTATCTTTCATTCCTTATATTCAACATTTGAATAATATAGTTTTTAAAAACAAAAAGAAACAAAGGAAAGGCAAAAGGAGTAGAGCTCCTTCTTTATTTATGAAATATTCATTCGTACACTGTGACACGAATATGTAGGTTCCCTCCTAACTATTTCATCATCATTTGGTAATCGTAGACCACAACAGCCATTACAAATATATCAGGACCTCCACATCGCCAAAGGGAAAAAGCGTGACATTTCTTCAACACAGAGAACATTAAGCCTTACAGTCAAAGATATACTTACAGATATACTTTTTATAAAATATTTAAGTTTCAAAACATAATTGTTACAAGTTGATTGCCAAGATTACATTGTGAAGTGTTTTCACTTAGCAAAGAGGCAGTTCCGCTACAGAGTGGAGGGCACCCTGTCCTCCCCTAGTCCTCTCAAAGCTGGAGTTCCTCAAGGATCGGTCCTCTCTCCCACGAAGTCGGCCGAAGCAAGTACTGCACGACGCCGACGACGCGATAGCCATAGCAGTTGCTAAGTCCGCCCTTGCACACAAGCAAAAACATACCCAGACGCATCAGCAGTAAAATGCCAATAGGGCCTTGGCCAACTTACAGACAGCAGTTTTTAGTCGGTAGTAGCTATCGATTCACGGCCTAAGCCCGACACACACTTCAGGCCCCCTTGGGTCGGCTGGATGGTGCGTAAATGCATTTTTCCTGCTAGAACCAATATACCATACCCACCACACGTACCGGTCGAGCGATGAGATCTTACATATAATGACACAGTTACAACACATACATTTGTAGAAATAAAATAACGCGACTGTAGCGAGCTCTAATAATAATATATAAATCAAGAACACGGCTTTTGCCGATTTGTAGCGCAAATCAAGCCCTCCCGTCAGAGGGGGGGGGGCGGTGAGGAGGCTGGCCTCCTCAGATAAGCCACACTTAACGAGCTCAATTATCCTTATCCACGACACCGCAACTTAAACGGCATCGTGTGCGCGCCGTCCCACTGTGTGAGGCGGTGGACCGTTTCCCCCTTTTCGGTCCCAATAATAATCACCATAGGGTAACGTCCACAATAAAATTTCGTTTTGTCTCAACTCATCTGCGGGAAAAGAGGGGGGTCTGCCCCCTACCCTATACCTGAGGGAGACCCCTATACCTGAAGACACAAAAGTCTTTCGTAGTCATTCGAACTGTTAAGCGCCACCAATCAGTCCCTCCGAAAAAAAAATGTCTGCAGAGGACAAATAATCTCACTAGTGATAGTGCAAAGAGAGTGGAAACAACTTCTAGTACCAAGGTACTAGAAGTTGTTTCCAGTCCATTGGTAACATGACTTGTCATGTTACAAATCGAAATAAACTGGAACAAGTCGTCATAAGGTTTAAAATATTATATTAATGTTTATTTGTAAATATAGCAGTACGCAGTGTAGGGTAGTAAGAGGTAGTGCCATGCTGCATTGCAGCTCAATTGTGCCGGTCCAACCGAGGAGATACGTCTCGCTCACATGATATAAAACTGATGTTTATACTGTCGTGTTTGTGTGGTTTGTGGGTGGCCTATTAGAGGGGATAGGGTCAAGGACGGCAATACATCAGCAAATGCGAATGCAAATGGGCGATATTTTTCTTCTTAAACTTGTCGCCACCAAATGCTGAGTATAGGCTTCTTCCAAATCTTTCCAATTTGGCGGTTTTGCAATAAGCGTTGGCAGTCACCAAGTGGTTCCAGTACCTATTCTATAGATAGACGACTGCTATAACAAATCAAATAATAATAACCTATTAAGATTAAATTACTTATTTAAGGTCGCTGAAACAACTAAAGCCATTAGCGAGTACTTAATACAATTCATATATAAAATTATATAAATTGATTCCTTTTAAGACTTTTACAGTTGCTTCAGAGTTGTTTATGCAATCTTTTAAACATTTCGCTAAATCTACTTTTAAATTTTTGCTTACGTAAGCTGGACACTCAATCTAATCATTTCTTACCAGTTTACTAGAGTAGGAAAGAACGCTCATATTTCCCATGTTAAATTGTCTGGTGTTAATAAAATCTATTAAGCATACCAGATGTCAAGCTACAACTGCTAATGGCCACTTGATATTGTTAGTAACCTCCACTACATACAATAAACTAAAGTACCAACACGTCCACATACACTGCTCGGTTCGTGTAGCTCGTTTTTTTTTCGTCGCCGGTAAAACGTAAAATATATTGGGCGCGGCAGCTGCATAATAGATAAAAGCGAATGTTTCCAATTCTCTCTTTAAATGGACAAAAACTTGTTAAATTCCCAATTCACGTCGATTTTCGGTTACCGTGGAAATGTTAACAGAATTAGTGCACTTGTGTCAGGTGTTACGTCACGTGCGTTGAATGTCGTTTAATATAGGCGATACGACACATTTTTTTAAGACTCTAAGAAGGGATTAGTGCTGGTAGTTGTCTGTGTACATTTGACGTCGGAGTTTCCGAAGAATCGCTTACATTTATAGTAATGTATTCTTAGTACAATCGTTAATATCTGTATCAAGTATTGAGCATTTAGCATTAGATTAACATTTAATACCAAAAATATCTTATCGCTGTGTACCAAAATATCATAAAATTGTACTAAAAGGGAAAAGGCAATTAATTTACCACAATTTCATCATAAACGTGATGTAATAGGTACTTTTCTCTTCTCGTATCTATATCTACACAGTTCGATCTTTTGTCCCAGTTTTTCTCCCGTTGCAAGTAGGTAGGAAAATATGTAAAATATAGAATAAAATAGACAAAAAGAGAGGGAGAGAGAAAGAGAGAATGAGAGAGAGAGAGAGAGAGAGAGAGAGAGAGAGAGAGACTTGCGTATATCACGTAGCTCACTGCACTATGGCAAAAAGCTGTCGTAACAACTTTCCGCCTGATTTGTATTCCGTCAAGCCTCCTTCAAAATCGCCCGTCCATTGCATAAAACAATGCAATATCCTTTCCACCACAGTTGTCGTACACATATCGTGTCGCATTGTATAAGAACCGTATCAGCCTTTCGTATAAAGTATGCTACCTTAACTTTATCATGGACTCCCTCACGTTTTGTTACAGCTTACTACAGGCGACCCGTTGTGACGGACAAAGGTATGCTAAAACTGGAAGTCGTATGGGATGTAATCAATTTGTAGCCATTAACCGAAGCGGTATTGATTGTGCCTTGCCTTTGCCAGCGGGAATTAGCAGCATCAGTGCGGTCCGCATTGTCCCGTTAAGCAATTAAGCCTCTCTATCGTATCGTTACATCATTAGTTAAATGGAATTAGTCTTTATTAGTTCTAATTACATTTATTAGGTCAAGACTAACCTTGTGTACCATGATCAGATTGATCGGGTATTGTCTGAACGTTTCAAGAGCCTGCACTACCAACGTGTTTGTATGAATAGGGCTATGGATATGAGGGAGGGAAGTGTCCGTCGAACACCGCCGATTGACCGCCCCCTTACGCGATAGAAATATCGTGTATCATACATACGCTCTGGAGGATGAACGCCTCCTACGCTTCGTCGTTAAGGAAATTCCGAAGGAGTTCCCCAAGGAGCGGATCTTCGACGACCTGAGAAACCAGAAGATTCCCGTGCTGGAGGTACATCGGATGTACCGAAACACGAAAAGTGGGGATACCACCGCGAATGTACCATACAACATGGTACTTGTCATACTGCCCCTTGCTCCTGAGAGCAAGGAGATACATAACATCAGGGCGATCTGCGGCCTTACGGGATTCCGTATAGAGCCGGCAAGCAAGCGGAGAGCACCAGGGCAATGCCACCGATGCCAGCTGTATGGGCACTCAGCCCGAAATTGCCAAGGGCGCCAGAGGTGCGTCAAGTGCCTAGGAGACCACGGCACGGCGGTATTTCTGAGGGACAGATCCACCACCGAGCCCACTGCGTGCGTACTTTGCGGACAAATTGGCCACACGGCCAACTACAGAGGATGCCCGAAGGCCCCCAACTTCTACAAAAGGAGGGTACCAAAGCCCCAGGGTATCTCAAATGCCCAGGGCGCAGAAAGCCCCACAGGCGCCCAAGCGCAAGGCACAAAAGCAGGATGACTTCATCCCTGCCCCTCCTCCCGCCCTTAACGCGTGGTCCCGGCCTCCACAGGTCGCGGGGCCCCCAACGGCACAAAAAGCCATTCTTCCCGCTCCCCTCAGCCACAGAGGGCCCCGAAGCCCCAGGCGCATATGGGATCAGGGGCACAGGCACCCGCCCCACTGATGTCGCTAAAGCCTCAGTACGTACCCCCTCAGGGAAGCTGGGCTAAGGATATAGTAGCCGATTTTGAATTCTTAGCGGAATTCATAAAGTCAGTCGATACTGAGGAGGTGCAACTGTTTGCACATAAGGTCAAATTTGGCACCATGGCGGAGAAGATCCAAGCCATGGTTGACCATGCAGCGCTGGTCGAGACGATAAAGCGCCTAACAAAATAAAGCCTTCCAATGGCTGCAACGGGAAGGACGAAACCCAAATCAATAAAACTGGTGTCGTTTAACGCAAACGGCATCCAAGAGTTGCGGGACTTCCTTCTGGAACATAAAGTAGACACCCTTCTAGTGCAGGAAACGTTCCTTAAAGCTAGAAACTAAAACCCGCGTATTTGCAACTACAATATTGTTCGAATCGACAGGACCCGAACCGCTTGGGGGGTACAGCCATCTATTACAAGAGGTCCCTCCATTGCATACCACTCGACCCGCCCCCTCTAGAAAATCTAGAAGTATCCCTATCCATCACCATAGTCTCTGTTTAGTCGCTTCTAGTTTGCGACCGGGACGCTATTTTCGAAAATTTAAACGATGACCCAATAATCTTAGCTGGAGACCTCAACGCCCACCGCATGACCTGGGGCAATAGATACAACAACAGTCACGGGACTGTCCTTAAGAAATATGTCGATGATCGTAACATCATCATCAACGCTCCGTATATCCCAACCCATTATTCCCCGAACAATAATGCGTATGTACGTTCATCGAGTACCATAGATTTGGTTAAAAACGTTTCACTCGCCATCAAGACGGCTGAAACGTTACACGAGCTTAACTCGGACCACAGACCCATATTTATAGAAATAGGACAAAATAGACCCAATAGAAACATAAACATAAAGAAAAAGATCATCGACTACAAATTATTAAAAGATAACTTAGGTAATTTCCAATCGAGTGAACTCGAAAGTATTCCAGACGAGATAGACTCTCCCCTGGCTGCTGTCGCGGCCTCTTCCATAGTCACCGCCGTACTGGTGAGTAACATGGAAGAATCGTCAAGAGAGATCTCCACCGTCCCAGAGGACGGTTTAGCTCTCTCTCTGACGATGTCAGGGACCCTATCCGTCGAAGAAATGCGGCTAAACGCCTGCACGATCGCTACGGAGGTGAAGTGTGCAGGAATGCCCTTCGAAAACTCGAAAGAGAAGTAAAAAAGGCTATACCAAACTTCATTAACAACAGATGGGATCACTTCGTTAGCGAACAATCCCGTCGCACACGGCCTACTGGCCTCTCGCCAGACTTATGAAGTCCGAACCGGTGGAACAAATGCCACCACTAAAACGGCGCAAATCGATTACCTGCACTAGAGGATAGCGAAAAGGCGGAGTGCCTGGCCGACATACTAGAGAGTCAATGCACTCCTGGTTCCCTCCCCACAGACCCCTCCCACATAGAAGAGGTACATAACATATTAACGGCCCGCCTGGCTGTGCCGCCGGACGATGATGATGAGGTCATACGTCGGACGGACACAGAAGAAGTTAAGGATCTAATAAAGAACCATCACTCGAAGAGGGCCCCCGGGCCCGACGGAATAACCAACAAGGCACTGGAACAGCTGCCGCCCGTTATTATAGACCTCTTAGTGTGCATCTTTAATGCCCTTCTGGCGCAGTGCACTTTACCAGACTCATGGAAAGAAGCCATAGTGATTGGCATACACAAACCGGGAAAACCCCGGAATACCCCGCCCCACTAGCTACAGAGCCATAAATCTCATAAGCTCGTTAGGAAAAATCTATCAAAGGATAATCCTCGCACGCCTGAAAACCGTGATACGAGAGAAAAATCTGTGCATGGACGAGGAGTTCGCGTTCCGCGACAGCCACAGCTGTCCCCAAAAAATACACCGCCTCACAAAGTACGTACTCTCGGAACTGTCTTCTTCGATGTAGCAAAGGCGTTTGACAAGATCTGGCATCAAGGCCTCATCTTCAAACTGTACCAAATAGGATTGCCCGACAGGCTGGTGCTGATCGTAAACAGTTACCTAGCAAACAGGTAGTTCAGATGAGATACCCAGAGCAGAGACGGTAAAGTATTTAGGCGTTACGCTCGATAGGTCGATGAGCTTTAAGAATCACATAGACAACGTTCTGAAAAAGGCACGGCATGTCCTTTTCAAATTATATCCACTTATTAACAAGAAAAGCAAAATGGCGAACAGGCCTAAGCTCACCTTGTACACTACATGCATACGACCGATCATGTCGTACTGCAGTGCAGCATTCGCGCACATATCCCCGACCCAAATAGAACGTTTGCAGAAAATGCAGAATAGATTCTTGCGCATGGCCACTGGATGCCCGTGGTACATTCGTAACATCGCGACTTTCACTTAACATCGATAAAAGGACACTTCAAAGAGCTGTCTCAAAAGTTCTTTAACCGCGCTCTTAATTACAAAAACAAACTAATCGTTCAAACGTCGGAATACGACCCCACGTTAACAACCGATTCCCGTTACCGTCGGCCGAAGCAAGTACTGCACGACGCCGACGACGCGATAGCCATAGCAGTTGCTAAGTCCGCCCTTGCACACAAGCCAAAACACACCCAGACACGCATCCGCAGTAAAATGCCAGTAGGGCAAACCCACGGATAGCAGGTTTTAGTCGGTAGTAGGTAGTAGCTATCGCTACGCGACCTGACCCCGACAGACACTTCAGGCCCCCTTGGGTCGGCTGGACAGTGCATAAATGCATTTTCTCCTGCTAGAACTAATTCGATATACACCGCTCGTACCGGTCAAGCGATGAAATCTTACATATAGTGACACAGCTATAACATATGACTGACAGAATGACAAACTCACACACCGGTTACGGAAACGAGCCCGGGTTCAAATCCGTAAAACGTGAGCTTAGATGAGTGAGAAATGTAGAAATAATATAACGCGATCTTAGAGAGCTCTAAAAATAAAAACTAAATTATGATCACGGCTTCTAGCCGATTTGAAGTGCAAATCGACCCGTCAGAGGGTGGGGGAGGAGGCCGGCCTACTCTGACAAGCCAAACCGAAAGACGAGCTCAACTATCCTTATACACGTCCCGTAACATTAAACGGCATCGTACGAACGCCGTCCCACTAGCGTGGGGAGGGGGGCCGCTTCCCCCTTTTCGGTCCCATAAATAATCACGATAGGGTAATGTCCACAAAAATTCCGGTTTGCATCTTCCCATCTGCGGGAATGGAGGGGGGTCTGTCCCCCTATCGTCTACCTAAAACCAGAAGACAAAAAAGTCTTCCGTAATCAGTCGAACTGTTAAGGCTGGACAAGCGCCGCCAATCAGTAGTAGATCCCTCCGAAAACAAAAAAAAAAAGGGAGGGAAGTTATGTAGGGATCGTGATGTGGGGCGTTTCTTTCCCTCTTTCTATCCCATGAGGAAACTGGCTTGGATGTGTTGTTGGTGTTGTCGTCATTACTGGTTTTAGCCGAGCCGCTTCCACAGCCTACTATTGAAGTATTACATTGTACTTCAATTACCTCCAACCGGAACCTGCGAAACTGATATTCGAGATTTCTATTAATAGAATAGGGAGGCAACAAGAAATCGGAGCCTTTTTGCGACTACGGACGCCCATGAACTTCCACATAATTACTATGCCGATGCGTTGCCCTCCCCCCTCATGGGCCACCGGCTACTCCAAAGTCCACGCAACGCGACACTGAAGTTGTCACTTTACGGCGGTATTATGTGAGTGACAGGTACCTCCCCGGTCGTACCTGTCCCAACACCTCCTCCTGTGCAGCATATCACTACCTCTTACTAGAGTAATTACTTATTTAAAAATAAATGTAATATATTTTGTCCACGTTAAGAATATTGTAATGTCTACATTGTCATAAGACAATGAGACAATCTGATCGTTCGTAATTATAAAGTAAAGGTTAAACGAGATAGACTATAATGTTGCTACATATATGACAACGATATAACAAAGTGCACAGGAATTTCCCGTTCCTCAGGGAAGCTCTCCGATGCCTGATTTCGCTCTTGTCGTGTTGGAATGCCATATCACCAGGATAAGTGCTATTAATCTAATTATGCAAACAGTTAGACAGTTTAATATATGCCGCGGATCTGGTTACTTTCTAAATAAATTACCGACGTAGCACAAGTTTGACAAGTACGTTAATCAAGGCTGTATTTTTTTATACCCACCATGGTTCAAGCCTTGTCGTGGTGGTGGTGCTCAGTAGCCTTCCTTTCTTTATGGGGTGGTTCTCTGGGATGGTGCGGGATATCGCTCGTGTACAGGTTATACAGTGTTGGGCATAATAATCTGTATTATCCAAAGTGGAAATCCCTTGATCGCGAAAATATTCTCCGCCATCTTATATTCATGGCATATCAATTCATTAGGCAAACAATAAAAGCCGATTTGCATTTATGCTGAAATATTTATCGCAAAAAAATATGATTTTATTTACAGAAAGTAATAGGTGTTATCTATAGCCTACTAGCAATTGATATCTGTATCCTGATACAGAGGACATCATCATTATCATCTGTCCACTGGCGGGTGAGTCTCAACCAGTGCCAATTTACTTGAAGGCGGCTTCACTACCATACCCATTCAATTGAAGTCAGTTGATGCAAAAAACTCTCTTCTGGTTTAGAACCAATGCTTTCTCTACTGAAAACATTTGCCACGCCTAAGTATAACCGGTCTCAAACCATCTCGTCATCTTCAAGAAAAGTGCCTACTCGTATCTGAATGAGCAAACAAAACTGCGATATAACCGGCGTTGTGGTATGTAGGCTTTAGAGATCACTTGCCCATCAGTGATCGGATTAATCATTGTAAGATGTATGTTTTGCCTCAGTTGGTTCGGGCATGTAGAAAGAATTGCAGGTGAGGGTTAACGGAGCAGATATATAATCTGCATGTGGCAAGATTTAGGTACCGAGGAAGACCAGGACTGACATTCCACGATCAGACTGATCGGGTACTGTCCGAAGGTGGTGTCAAGAGTCTCCTACACCGGCATGTCTGTATGAAAAGAGTAATAAATGTGGAGGAGCCAGGGCAGGTATGTAGGGATTGTAATGTGTGGCATTCCGTTTGCCATCCGACAACTCGAAAGAAAAATCAAAAGGGCTACACCTAATTTCATAAACGGGATATGGGACCACTTCGTCAGCGAACAATCTCCGTCTCATATGGCCTACTGGCCACTAGCGAGGGCTATGAAATCCGAACAGATGGCTCAAATGCCACCACTTAACCGCGAAAATCGATTAGCTGCACTAGAGGATAACGAAAAAGTGGAGTGTCTAGCACTAACACACTAGAGAGTCAATGCATTCCTGGCTCCCTCCCCACAGACCCCTCCCACATAAACGAGGTAGAAAGTATAGTAACGGCCCGACTGGCTGTGCCAACGGATGATGATCATGAGATCATACGTCCGACGGACACAGAAGGAGTAAAGGATCTAATAATGAACCTTCACTTGAAGAATAACCAATAAGGCGCTGAAACAGCCGCATCCCGTTGTTATACACCTCCAAGTGTGCATTTTTAACGCCATTCTGGCGCAATGCACCTTCCGATTATCCGCAATGAACTTGGTGAATGGTTCTTGAAATGGGGAATAGAGGTTAATGTGGAGAAGAGTAAGTCCATACTGTTCTCACTAAACTACCCCTCGCATAGACGGAGAAACATGCCTCCCATCCTGCTCTACGGTAACGAGATACCTAGAGCAGAGACGGTGAAATACTTGGGAGTCACTCTCGATAGGTCGATGAGCTTCAAGAATCACATAGATAACGTTCTGAAAAAGGAACTCTTATAAACAAAAAGAGTAAAATGGCGTATAGATATAAGCTCACTTTTTATATTTCATGCACTCTAGCGATCATGTCGTATTGGAGTGCAGCATTCGCGCACATACCCCCACTCAAATAGAACGTTTGCAGAAAATGTAAAATAGATTCTCACGCATGGCTACTGGAGGCCCGTGGTACCGCCGAAACATCGAGCTACACTGTGACTTTCAATTGACCTCTATTAAAGGACACTTCAAAGAGTTGTCCCAAAAGTTCTTTGACCGTGCCCTTAATCACAAAAATAAATTAATCGTCCAAACGTCGGAATACGATCCGACGTTATTAACCGACTCCCGTTACCGTCGGCCGAAGCACGTATTGCACGACGCCGACGACGCGATCGCGATAGTAGTAGCCAAGTCCGTCCAAGAGCACAAACAAAGAATCACCAAGATACGCTCCCGAAGTAAAATTTCATTAGGGCCAACTAACGAGTAGCAGTTTTCAGTCGGTAGTGGCTATCGCTTCACGACCTCAGCCCGACACATACTTCTGGCCCCCTTGGGTCGGCTGGATGGTACGTAAAAGCATTTTTCCTGCTTGAACTAATGCCATATACACAGCTCGTACCGGTCAAGCGATGAAACCTTACATATAGTGACACAGTTATGACACATATGGCTAACAGAATGACAAACTCACACACCGCTTACGGAAACGATCCCGGGTTCGAATCGACATTAGAGAGATCTTATAGTTAATAGATCAAAGAATACGGCTTTTTGCTGATTTGTAGCACAAATCGACTCTTTACGTAAGGGGGGGGGGGGGTGGAAGCCGGCCTCCTCAGATAAGCCAAAGCACTACACAAGCTCGATTATACTTATCCACGACACCGCAATTCAAGCGGCATCGCGCGCCCCGTCCCAAAATAGTTACTATAGGGTACGTCCACAGTCAACCCTGCACATCTCTTCTCATATGCGGAAAAGGAGGGTGTCTGCCCCCTATCGTCTCCCTAAACCTGAAGACACAAAAGTCTTCGCTAGTCCGTTGGACCGTAGATGCGGGAGCAATAGCCAGTAGTACGTCCGTCCGAAAAAAAGGCATTCCGTACTCTCTGCCTACCCCGTTAGGAAGCTGGCGTAAAGATGTGTGGTTATTGTTGTTATAGTCTTTAGTTCAGTGACAGAATAATTGATTCATTCGAGACACAAATGTCTATTGAATATAACTTTTGTTCATCAAAGAATATAAAAATATGAAGCAATAGAGATAAACAAGTTCGGATAGTTACCATAAAAACTGAGACTAGTATCATGAGACATAAGCTACGATGAAAGTTTCGTTCGACGCTCAAACGCCGGCAACGTGTGTAGCTTATTCAAAGTTTATAAAATACTTCGTGAAGTTTATCAAAGCCTTTACATTAGATACATGTCTTTGTGCGGAGCTATCGAGCATATTCCAGTATCAGTATTCGCTATCAAGAAACTTTATTGATTTAAAAGTTGGAATGTTCAAAATAGAACTCGGAGAGAACAGATGGAACAGATATTTCAAATATAGAAGATATTGGGATTGACTTTGTTGATATTTTGAATAACTTACTTGCAAATTTAACGGTTTCTAATGAGATTGACACATACAATCCATATCTGTGTGTACTACTTATGACTAAGGTCATAAGCAGTACACTCAGATATGGACATATATAAATAATAATACAGTTATAACAATAGACTGTCAGAATGACAAAATCACACACCGCTTACGAAAATAAGCACGGGATCGTACCCGTAAGCAGAGAGCTTAGATTATATTAGAACAAACACAAACGCGCTCCTTAGTGAGCTCTAATAACTAGTCTACTAGTCTACTGAACTATGACCGATGAACTGTAGAGGCGGGAGCAATAGCGCCGCCAACCAGAAGCAGGTCTCTCCGCGAAGAAAAAGAAAAAAATGTTACTAATGGCGCTCTATGGGAGAGGCCGTTAAACAGTGGCCGACGTCCGGGGGATGATGCTGATGACCATGACAATATTATAAAAATGATGTCACGACCAGATCATTCCTAGGCTCGTTACTCCCTCGTAGAACTACAAAAATATATCATTATAAGATATCAATCAATCAAATAAATTTAGCTTAGGACACCTACCTGGTGACTTATTTTCGAATATCTAAAGATATCACCCTGATATGTGTTATATTTTCATCTTAAATAATGTCGGATGCAATCGGTGAAAGAATTTTTCAAATCCTTCCAGTACTTTCTGAGGTTACTTTACGCAAATAAACAAACAAGTGTTTCCTGTTTATTATATTAAATATACATTATAAAAAAACCGATTCGAATATCTCCACTCCGACCCATCGCGACGAAATACAATGATTCTCATATTTAATTTTACCACTTTTTCATTTAGAATTAATATTGAGGGACCTTTTAACGTTTTCATTTGTAATAAAATGTTGATGAAGGTCAAAATTATTCGGAATCGTTAAATTTTGATCAAAAATAAAATGTTACCTTGGCTGTGCAGTTAATTTTATACGGCTCTTTGTACTAATTTCTTATTTTCTTTTAGAACGCTAAGAATACGTTATAAATTTGAAGGTTGGTTTGTATTAGGAAATTGTTTTTCTAAGAATAGGAGGAGGAAAGTGTCTCCCTCTTGGAAATCTTAGCCAGCAAACCACGCCCATTATTAGTAACATTGATGTGGTTAATGGGTATGCGGATGTGTTGGCCCTTGTAGCACCATCCCTACGTAAACGTTGTGCCCTGGTATTGATAGATCCGTGGCACCACAATGCAGGTGGTGATGGTAACCGCGGGGTTTTAATTTGGGTAATCCGCGAGTCCCACACACCCATCGGATCCCACCCAGGTTTGGTGGCAGTGCGTGAAAAACATCTTCACTATACGAGTACCATTGCAATTCCCTTTCTGAAAGTGTGACACAGGCGGAGATAGCTTATGTAGCTTAAGTTGAAAATATAAATTGAAAATAGTCAGAAAACTAAAAATAATCTCATATAACGTTTTAACACATGCGTGTTTCTACTCAAAAATTATGGGATTAAATATGATAGAGTATATATTTATTTAAGCAGACTGAAATCCACGGAGGTTTGTCTGGAATGCTGCTAAATCTATACACTGTTATAATGTGTAGTGCAAAGGGAACTTTTCGATTATCTAAAGTATTCACTCGAGAAACTCCCAAAAGCTTTCAATAACAATGTATTTTCAATCAAACTAAATATCTCAAATCCCATAGCACTAAATATACAATGCAGCGTTCAGAATAATAGAGATAGCATAAAAATCTAAGAACCCGTTTCATTCGTAACGTAGAAGTCGTGTACACACAATTTACGCGCCAGAGGTATTTCTATCGTCTGGCTTGTAACACGTTTGCGTCATGGAGCGCAAAATTCTCCCGTAAGAAACTAGTATTCCGTTAAAAGTAGCGATCATTTATCCCTGTACCAATATTACCGGGAAATAAGTTTACGTGGCCGCAAATATAATAACTAAGAAAGGCTATGCAGCTCACGGTACGTGATATGAAAGTGTTTAAGTAATATTACACTCCGGTCTCATACGTTATAGGTTGTTTTAACGCAGATTTTTTTCGCATTTGTTTTGCCGAGAACGCCGAGAAAATGCCTTGACGCACGTTTCAACCGGCGCCGTTGAACCGAAAGGGTGTGCCGGGCTCGTCGCATAGTTCGATTGAAGCTCTGCAAAAGTTTTAGTCCACAGGGTCGATCTTCTTGGGGTCAGTGCCCATCCCTTTTCACTGCAATTATATTTAGCCAATGGGTACCGACATTAAATAGTAATTTACGTAGAAGTATTATAATAATACAGTAAATAAATCTATTCTAACGTCAAAGAGTAAACAAAATTCATACATATCAGTATACACAATTCTTCAGACGATTTATATTTTATTCCGTGCATATTATATCGAGCCGCGACCGACCTGCAATAGGACTATCACACAAGTATATATATATATATATATATATATATATATATATATATATATACGGTATAATAATAAATATATAATGATATGTTTGTGGTCCCTCAAACATATCAAATATTATTTTTAATGAGATCTTTATATCCCACTGTAACATTACTAAACGCGAAAGTTTGTATGGATGGATGTTAGTTACTTCTTCACGTGAAGACTACTGAATACATTTTAATGAACTCTGCATTAACATAGCCTATATATCAGAATAGGCTACGGATATCATAACTTTTGCACGTGGCTTTATCTGTAGTCCTCGCGGATAATGTTGCGGGTAATAGCTATTTCAAGAAAAATTTAATATCTCTTAAGCATATAAAGGTGGTACTGCTGTGCACCTCGCATACGGAAGATGTTCCAAAAAGAAATTGGCTTTTTTGTATCAACAACCACAATACGTTTAAAGAGTTCTAATTATTTTGTCTGTTTATCTGTATATTTGGTCGTGCTTCATAACATGCTGTCGCAAAAGTATTTTCAGGCGCTGTAAGCCCACCCGGCGTTTTGACCCTCGCGCCCGGGGCACAATAAATAGGGCTTCCATGGGGTTATAGACATGTTGATTAGGGGCTCATCATGTACGTAACTAACCGACCCTAGAGTAGTGCAGAGGATATGATGCCTAAAGGATGCCCTTCTTTAGTACCGAGAGCATTAACCACAGGGTTTCTAGTGCGTAGAAATCCCACATAAACTGGTTGCAGTACGCCCTAAAATGGTTCCGGGTATCTTTCGACGATTTCCCCTGCGTAAAAAAGGTCACCTAAAGCAACAAAAAATTAAAAAATGCAAGTAAAATATCATATTTTTCTGAAATTTTATTTATCCACAAAGTACAAGTTAATAGCCAAGATTTACGAACAAATGAAGTGTTATTAGATTTGTGGAATCGCACCAATACACTTATACATTAATGTATGTCTGCGAGAGCATATAATCTCACTAGAGATAGTGCTAGGAGACAGGAAACAACTTCTAGTACCATGTCATGTTACTAATCAAAATAAAATGTAACAAGACGTTATAAGGTTTAAAATTATATATTAATGTTTATTTGTAAATATAGCAGTACGCAGTGTAGGATAGTAAGAGGTGGTGCCATGCTGCATTGCAGCGTAATTGTGCCGGTCCAAACGGGGAGATACGTCCCGCTCACATGATATAAAACTGATGTTTGTACTGTCGTGATTGTGTGGTTATTGGGTGGCCTATTAGAGGGGATCGGGTCAAGGACGGCAATACATCTGCATATGCGAATGCAAATGGGCGATATTTTTCTTCTTAAACCTGTCGCCACCGAATGCTGAGTGTAGGCTTCTTCCAAATCTTTCCAATTTGGCGGTTTTGCAATAAGCGTTGGCAGTCACCAAGTGGTTCCAGTACCTATTCTATAGATAGACGACTGCTATAACAAATCAAATAATAATAACCTATTAAGATTAAATTACTTATTTAAGGTCGCTGAAACAACTAAAGCCATTAGCGAGTACTTAATACAATTCATATATAAAATTATGTAAATTGATTCGTTTTAAGACTTTCACAGTTGCTTGAGATTTGTTTATGCCTTTTGCTTATGTAAGCTGGACACTCAATCTAATCATTTCTTACCAGTTTACTAGAGTAGAAAAGAACGCTCATATTTCCCATGTTAAATTGTCTGGTGTTAATAAAATCTATTAAGCATACCAGATGTCAAGCTACAACTGCTAATGGCCACTTGATATTGTTAGTAACCTACACTACATACAATAAACTGAAGTATGAACACGTCCACATATACTGCTCGGTTCGTGTAGCTTGTTTCTTTTCGTCGCTGGTGAAACGTAAAAGATGTTGGGCGCGGCAGCTGCATAATAGATAAAAGCGAATGTTTCCAATTCTTTCTTTAAACGGTCAAAAACTTGCTCAATTCCCAATTCACGTCGTTTTTCGGTTACAGTGGAAATGTTAACAGAATTAGAGCACTTGTGTCAGGTGTTACGTCACGTGCGTTGAGTGTCGTTTAATATAGGCGATACGACTAATTTTTTTAAGAGTTCCAGTAGTCCTAGGTATACATTTAACATCGAACATTCCGAAGAACCGCTTACATACATAATAATATATTATTAGGATAACCTTTAATATCTGTATCCAGTATGGAGCAATTAGCATTATATTAATAATTAATACCATAGATGTTTTGTTGCTGTGATCATAAAATAGTACCAAAGGGGAAAAGTAATTAATTTACCACAATTACACCACAAACGTAGGAAGAGGAGTAGTGGATAATTTGCTCTTCTCATCTCTGTTTACACAGGAAGTTTAATCTCTTGTTCCAGTTTTAATCCCGTTGCAAATAGGTAGGAAAATATATAAAAGTATATAATAAAGTAGAATATATTTAAGTTATTCTAATACACAGAAATAAATGTAATGAGAGATGCCAAGGGATACCCAGAGAAGTGAAGGAATTGTAATAAATTGCTTTTATTATTTATTATATACAAAGAACCTGAAAGCTTTGCAAAGCAAAATGGAAATACAAAACGAAAATATTTGGCTTGCTTTCTGTGTGTGTGCATATGTGCATGTTTCTCCTATATATATATGAGAAACATGCACATATTACATTAAAGAAAAGGTGTCGTACTTGAACTTACTTCCTAAAATTGCTTAAGGCACCGCGACACTTATATCCTCCATGGTCCTAGATATGTAAACAACAACCTTTTAGTCGAGCGCCTTGGTTTGATGTAATTTTCTCCGATTAAAGTACCTTTCTGATATTAAAATAGGACTTTGGAACAAGCTGTTAGGTTCTGTGTCATAATAATCACAAAAAATAAACATAATTAGTCTTGGACAAGTGTAAATAGCGATTGTCTGTAAAGAAATACTGTCAAAATGGACGGGCCATTGCATAACATAATGTAACATCCTCTCCACCAAAGATGTCGTACACTTATCGTGTCGTATTGTATAAAAAGCGTATCAGCCTTTTGTATAAAGTATGCTACCTTTACTTTATCATGGACCCTGTCCCATTGTGTTACGGCCTAGTACAGGTCACGGACAAAGGTATGCTAAAACTGGAAGTCGCATGGGATGTAATCAAATTGTAGCCATTAACCGAAGCGGTATTGATTGTGTCTTGCCTTTGCCGGCGGGAATTAGCAGCGTCAATGCGGTCCGCATTGTCCCGTTAAGTAATTAAGCCTCTCTATCGTACTGCTACGTCATTACTTAAATGTAATTAGTCAACATAATTATTGGTTCTAATTACATTTACTAGATCAAGACTAACCTTGTGTACCATGATCAGATCGATCGGGTATAGTCCGAACGTTTGAAGAGCCTTCACCACCGTCGTGTTTGTATGAACAAGGCTATGGATATGAGGGAGGGAAGTAACGTAAGGATCGTGATGTTTCCCTCTTTCTATCCCGTGAGGAAACTGGTTTAGAGATGTGTTGTTGGTGTTGTCGTCATTACTAGTTTTAGAGCCGCTTCCTCAGCCTGCTATTGAAGTATTCATGAGATTTTCTATACTTATAACTATCATAAACATTGTACGTCAGTTACCTCTAACCGGAACCTGCGAAACTGATATTCGTGGTCTTTTAAAATAGAATTGGGAGACAAACGAGCAAGCTGAGCCTTTTACGACTACCGACGCCCATGAACATCCACATAATTACTATGCCGATGCGTTGCTCTCCCCCACCCCTCCATTGGCTACCGGCACACACTCACAAACCGCTCGAAAGGCGACACTGAAGACGTCACTTTACGGCGGCATTATGTGAGCAAAAGGTACCTCCCTGGTCGTGCTGGCCACATGCCTCCTCATATGCAGCATGGCACTATCTCTTACGAAATAAAATTATTTAAAAATAATTGTAATATATTTTGTCCGCGTTGAGAATACAGTGACGTCTACATTGTCATCAGACAACGAGACAATCTGATCGTTCGTAATTATGAAGTAAAGGTTAAACGAGACAGACTATAATGTTGCTACATATATGACAACGATATAACAAAGTGCACAGGAATTAGCCGTTCCTAAGAGAGGCTGTCCGGTGCCTGATTTCACTCATGTCGTGTTGGACTGTCATCTCACCATGATAAGGGCAATTACACCAATTACGCCTACACTCAGACACTATAATATGTCCTGCGGGATTGGTCGGTATAAAATTACCGATTTAGCGAAAATTCGGCTAAGGACGTTGACCGAGGTTGTCCCTTTTTCTGAATCTCCTCCATGACTCAAGCCTTGTCGCGGCGGTGGGGCGCGGTAGCCTGGTATGATCCCTGATGTGATCTTTGTAACACTCTTATAAGAAGTGGGGACAGCAGAGCAGAAGGCGGCGAGGATGGAAACCTCACCCCGTTGCGCTGTCCCAAAGTTGGCAGGGTTGTCCCATGGTGCGGGGCAACCCGATCTGTGGAGGTGGCGTCGGTCCCTTAGGGGGCTGACTAGCCATCGAGATGCCATGAAAATAATTTGTTCCGGGTCATCTCACCAAAGGCCGCACAGATGGCACTCGCGGTTGTTTTTGCGGGTATTTGGCACTACGATGTGCCGCGAGCCCCATACTCCACTGGACCAACCCAGGGACAATGTAGGCATGTAGGCGCGTAAATGCGTCTCCCCGCATCAACAAAAAAAGGTTGTCTTCTTAACGGGAAAATTTAGTTCAAAATATTGCTTTGGGGTGTTATAATAATATTATTATAGCACTCCAAAATCTTACTTCTCAGCTACATCTATCATAATTCTTAGCGTAAAAGGAAATCAAGGCGTACTTAGCACTATAAAGTCATCTCGTATCGATAATGGCTGTTTGTAGATGATAGTGAAGCACATTGCAGTTGCACGAAATGAAGCTATCAATAGTGTCGCTAAAAGCTATGCATCTAAACGGCTACACAGTACATCAACACCCTAAGATCAATGTAGCATGAATGGATAGATAGTCAAACACCAGGTATAAATTCACCAATACATTTGATCCGTATTAAGTTGCGGTCCATACTATAATTAGCATTGATTTACAGGCAAAAAGACAATTATATATTTGATGATTTGACGACAGGCTAGCACAGTTAGTAACGTAGCGGTTATAGCGCGTGTTACACCAAAGGTCGCGGATTCGAATCTCGTCTAGGTCATGGATGTTTATATATGTTTCATATCTATTTCTATAATAAAAATCTTAAATGTACGAAATTTATAAAAAATACTAGCTGCGCCCCGCAGTGTCCTCCGCGTAACTAGGGTCCATAAAATATAGCCTATTATAAATCGTAGTTACGTGGGTGAAATCACTTAGGGGTATAAAAAATAGACTCTTTTTAGTTGTCCGGAAGAAAGATGGTAGGCAATTTTTGGACCTACTGAATATGTATATCAAGTTTGATAAAAATCGGTTAAGCCGTTTTGGAGGAGTAAGGTACTCGTAACTAACAAACGTTGTGACGCGAGAATTTTTATGTGTAAGATTAAACTTAAAATTATTATATAAATTTTTATATGTAAGATTAAACTTAATATTAAATACATATATTTCCGTTGTCAAGTACCCTTAACACAAGTCCTTACGGTACTTGGCACAGTTACACGGCGTACGTGGTGTGGTGCATCCACAGATATTATAATATATGCGCTTGTTGTTTTTAATCTCAGCGTCGACCGCATTACGTTTGTCGCAGCGATTGCTGTGTATTGTGTGACTACCTTTATAGTATGTTTTTGTTTCTTGTTGCAGATAAATATGATAGGATTTAACAAATTATTTTCATCCATCTGGAAGAAAGAGTTTTTAGCCACCTGGGAAAATATGGTGGCGGCGTACCAACGTACCAACGTCGGTTATTTAACTTCTGCCACATCTTCGTAGCTGACGAAGATGTGCATGCATTTTTTTATAGAATAGGTGGCCAAAGATCAATCGGAGCCCTTTTACGAGTACCAACGCCCATGAACATCCATGTAATGTGTGTTGCCCTCAACTGGCTACTCACAAACCGTACGAAACGCGGCACTGAAGATGACACATTACGGTGGTATTACGTGAGCGAGAGGTACCTCCCCGATCGTGCCGGCCCAACACCGTTGCAAGAAGTGTCATGCACCATGCATGGCACTACCACCTACGCACATCTTCCTAAACTACTAGAATGAAGTGCACTTTTACTTTTTATTATTTATATATCTTATCTAAAATTTAGATGAGAAACTTGGTGTGTATATTTGTTAGTATTACGCGATAAGAACGGATATAATTAAAATTTGCCACAGATATAGTTTTATTTTTTCCTTTGGAAAAAGAAACTCGAATAAAAATATATTATACAAAATGACTGGATATATCGTAAAAATAAGTAGTTCTCCCTTGAATAGATTGTATGTAAGCGAAACTGCGTGGTATAGTTAGCGTTGTCATGATGTTATTAGATTAAATGAATATGTACTTTGGTCGCTGCGTCGACGCAAACGCGAGTGTTGTGAGTATACCTTTATGATGAAAAGTGACGCCCATTGAAAATACCGTTGGAGGCTCGTGACAATTTTATTTGAAAATTGTCGGTGAAAGAGAACATGGATTCCTATTACACCGATTTTTTTTTTTCGATTGATGTAACTATGTGGCTAAACTGGATAGTATACACATAGATATGTGGCGCGAAGTTCGAGCTAAATAAAAAAACTGCAAGAATTGTTTTTATCTTGTTTTTTTAATATTACAGGAGGACAAACGAGTAGTTGAAGCCATTAAATAGACGCCCGTGAACATCCGTATAATTATTATACCGATAGGTTGCCCTGCCTTCCTCCTCCCATCCAATGGGTTATTTATACTTTTGTATACTTACTCCCTATCCCGACAGACGTTGTTCTGTCGTAAATTGCATTTTTGTCATTGTACCGTGTAAATATAAAAAAAAAAGTTAAGGGTGAACAACCCTTATCACTTGGGTGTATGAAAAATAGATAGTAGCCGATTCTCAGACTCAGGCGTACTGAAAATGCATATAAAATGTGATAAGAATCGGTAAAGCCGTTTCGTTGGACTGATATCACTAACATTATGAGACGAGAACTTTATCTATATGATAGCATAAGTGTATACTATCGATGACTACCGACGCCAAAACACATTCCCATATTTGTTATATCTCACAATGGGCTACCGAAAACTCATAGATCCCCCGAAACGCGACACTCGTATAAGCGAGACATACCCCGGCTTTACCGGTCCAATTCGATCATACAAGATGCTCTAACATTTTCGTCAGGTGTTCGGTGTAAAGAGGTCTCGTGTTGTCCCATTGTTCCGCGGGTATGATTTCCGAAAAGGGCCCGCACAATGGGGACAATCACGTGGAAAAACTTCCGCCTCCCGGATCCTGCGGGATCTCACTGTGCCTTTTATCTTTGATAGATGTGGGATTTGATTTGTAATGTTTTCTTTTCAATTAACACGATGTGTTTTTAATATGCGATAGCCTGAGCCCACCTGTTTAACGACCGGGGTGGTACCTCTTGCTCACACGATGCCGCCGTATAGTTGCTATGCTTTTGCGTTTCGTGTGGTTTTAGAGTTTCCAATTCATACCGAATGGTGTCCAGATTAAAGAGATACTGAGCTACGTGGACTCCATAAAGGACCTAGAATCCTTATAGAACTAATTTCTAAAAGCTTTTTTCTGTGTCTACTAAACGGATATTCATGCGGTTTTCAACAATGGATAGAGTGAGTCCCGAGGTAGGTTTTAGTGTATACTTCGATTGTTATTCAAAGGTGAGGCAATGGCGATAATAATCGCCAATAATTAATAAAACTGTACATGTCATGTTCGAATTCAGTCCATGCATGACGTTGATTCCGTGAAAGAGCGCAGCGAGCTACGACGGTAAGCAGGGTAAAGCGTTACGCTAGTGCTACCCGATGAGACATCGTTGTTTCACACAATTTTCATCGTCATTTATCTTTTTAAAATTTCGTACGGAGTATGTAACAAAATTATCAGACGATATTTTTCAATTATAATATAATTGTCCAAACATTAAAATACTCTTTATTAAAATCAAATAGAGGTAGGTAACGCAAAAAGTAAAGCAGTAGTGAGACATAATGTCATGATGTGTTGCACCGGAATTGGGTCGGCACGACCTGGGCAGTACCTTTCGCTCACATGATACCGGCGTAAAGTGATGGCGTCGGTGTCCCGTTTCGTGCGGTTTTTACTAGCCGGTGGCTCATTGGAGTGGGGACGCAAGGAGGACAACGCATTTGCATTACTATTATGGGTGTTGGTGGTTATGAAAAGGCTCTGACTGCTCGTTTAACCTCCTATAACATAAAAAGAGCAATTTAAAATATGTTAAAGTTAAATATATTTTATTTGAAATGTAAACTGATCTTGAAATAATTACTAAGAAATTTGACTATGCAAAGTTCGGTAGCGGCGAGTTTCTTTTGTTTTAATACCGGTTAACGAAATTTTAATTGACTCACGCTAAGATTTAACAAGGTTGACAAAGTTAGGTCGTTTTCAATTACAGAAAGGAGAACAGTTTCGAAATAACTCATTGTTTATATTGCGAAGACAGATTTTATCAGCTTCTGTGGTAATAAAAGGAACATTTTAAGCGCTTATTTTGCTTACCACTTTTCAGGTAAGTCCCCTATGTGTGCAGAAAGATCTTAACCTGCCAGGAGTTGTAGAAAGTTCTACTTTAGAAATAGTATTCTGAGCTATACAGACAGGTGCTTATAAAATTTGGCTAGGCAGGGCAATGTGATTAGTATTGGTGAGTGTTTTTCTAGGCTAAACTAACACATGGTGTATTTGGGCTACTCATTGTTACTCTGTAGACCACGATGGACGCTTATTGTTATTATTATTAATAATAATATCTGTTGACTTATCACACCTTGCTAGCCTAGTCCTTTTTTTTTGACGCGGGGAAACGCATTCACTGGCCTTCATTGGGTGGGGTCCAGTGGTGTGTGGGATTCACGGCACATGATAGTGCCGAATACCCACAAAAGCCACCGCGAGTGCCATCAGTGCTGCCCTTGGTGCAAATCATCAGGGAACCTCGACGGCTAGTTAGCCCCCTAAGGGGCCGGCTCCACCTCCACAGATAGGGTTGCCCGGCACTACAGGACAACCCCACCGATTTTGGGACAGTGCAACGGGATGAGATTCCCATCCTCGCCCCCTGCCCCGTGCGCATGAGCGCCTCCTCCTGTTGGTATTTTCCTCCTTTGGTCCCCTCTTCTTACAAGAGGGGTACCGAGAGCGCTTCCTCCTCCTGATCTTCAGCCCCCTCTTCCTATAAGAGGGGTGCAAAGATCCCCCTTTGTTCAATTGGCTTCGCCTGCGTTCAACCCAGGCTACTAGGCCCCACCGCCACGACAAGGCTAGCCTAGTCCTGTGGTAAGTACCTTTAGGACTTATTTTACAGGCACTAGATAATAGGAATATATTTAATATTCTTATGTTTTTAAGAAATCATACAAATTTAGGATTTTTAGTATAGAAATACGAATAATACATATATAAATATCCACGACCTAGGCGGGATTGGAACCCGCGACCTCTGGCGTAGCACGCGGACTAACCGACACGTTAACATCTGAGCCAGCCAGTCGTCGAATGATGCAACACTATGAAGTATATCTTCCTCTATTTGCTACGGAAAACTCATTTTTCTTTGAGTTACCTAAATGTGATATAATAAAAAGGACAAATTAACTGTTCGAGCCTTTTAAGGACTATCGACGGCCATAAGCATCCGTATAATTACTTAGTGGACCTGTTTCCCTCCTCCATCCGGCCCTTTAATGGTGGGATAATTATAAATAGCTCGAAACGCGACGGAATATCACCTTGGGGTGTGACATGAGAGCCTCACGATCTGAGCTGGTCTTATTTGGTTGCAATACAGCATGGCTCCATCATATATACATATACATACAATTACATAAACACTACATAGCATACAATTACATAAAACAATATCAGATGTTTGATAAATTCAAACGGAGTGATATATTGTCCAGGTAAATTGGATACGCATCAAAACCAGGCCTGATAATGGAAGCGACGCAGTACGCGTCTAACTAACGTCGTCGCTGTGATTTATTGTCGACCGAAACCCGCGTCCCGTTTCACGCTTTGTTTCCATATATATCGTTCTGCATGAAATACGTTTCAATGTTTATGTATATATGGATGGGAATGTACATATGAATGTAACAATTATGTTTTGAAACTTAAATATTTTATATGAAAGTATATCTGTCATCTTTGACTGTAAGGCCTAATGTTCTCTGTGTTGAAGAAATGTCACTCCTTTTTTTCTCTTCGGTGTGGCTTGGACGACAGACTGATTTAACGCTGACGCGGTCTGCCTTCCACAAATCATTGTTAAATAGTATTGTCTTTTCCGCCGTGAAGTAAACGTAAAATAATGAAATAAAAAGTATATTTCATAAAAAAGGATCTCTACTCCTTTTAACTTTTATTTTTCTTTTTATTAAACACTATATTATTCAAATGTTGAATGTAAGGATTGAAGGAC
>JAFELO010000940.1:85436-98965 GCA_017140195.1 Eumaeus atala | reverse complement strand
GTTTAAGAACTGGAGACATAAGAATAAAAGACTTAGACTCGTCAGTGACTCATACTGCCAGGTAATTGCTTTTTACTATTTTTTAAAAAGAATCAAGGTGTTTATCAAGCTTTATTTCTAATGGTAATGCATTCCATAGCGTTATAGCTCTAACTGTAGAGAACATTTTATAGTACTTGCTGTGATGGCCAGGAAGTACAACTTCCTTTGGCTTTGCGTGGAGAGAGGTTCCTTGCAGCCCACCGTGCGAAAGTTAAATTTTTCTTTGTGATATGTAGGGGTTTTGGGATTGTACATAATACAGTATAACGTTGTGGGAATACGTGCATTCCGGCGAAGACGCACAGGGAGCCACTTGAGAGTCGCGCGAAATTCTGAGATGTGGTCATATTTTCTCAAACCAAAATGAACCTAATCGATAGATTTTGGAGGCGCTCAAGTTTATTTAACTGTTCTTCCGTAAGACTAGTGTGATAAATATCAGCGTAGTTGAGAATGGAAAGAAACAACGATTCAGCTAATATAATTTTTGTTAGAATAGGAAGCCTTCAATATAAAGGCGTCTTATGGAATACCACGTCGCATAAATCTCATGTCATCTCATCCTACTAATCATAATGATGTATGTGACCAAGCCAGATTCTCGTCTAAGTATACTCCAAGACTTTTCACGATTTTACTGTATGGAATAGTTGTGTCATTAAGGCTAACAAAAGGCAAACTCGCCCAATCAATCCGTGAGGTAAAGCCTTGTCCTCCGACGATGACCGCCTGTGTTTTAAGGGATTGTGATATAGCCCATGACGATCGCTCCACGAAGATATCATACAGAGATCATCATTTACTATGTTAATTGTATGCGATAGTTCATCATGTGATGTCTGTCTATAGACTTGAAGGTCGTCTGCGTATAGATGAAAGTGACAGGATATGGATCTTGTGATGATGTTTACAAGGAGGGCGAATAGAAGAGGGGACAACACACCACCCTGAGGAACTCCAGCAGAGAAACCTGACCATCCCGAGTAAGCCTCATCAATCTGCACTCTCTGCTTGCGGCCATGTAGCTAGTAATGGAACCACTGAATTGTCGTCGGGGATGTGTTATAGGATGTCAAAATACTTACCAGGAGTTCATGATCCACGGAGTTAAAAGCGTTGCTTTTTTGATTTTTCAAGTAGGATCAAAACCGTTAGATGCTTATTGTCCATGCCCAGCCGTATGTCGTCAATAACTGTGAGCTTGGTAGTTGTACTATGACCAGGTCGGAAGCCAGATTGAAAAGGGTTCTGAATATTATTTTAAAAAATGTATATTATAAGTTGTTCGTGCGCTAATCGTTCTGCAACTTTGGAAAGAAACGTCAAGATATAGATAGGACGTTAGTCGGCGATAAGGGTTTAGATGTTTTTGGTAAGGGTGTGACATTCTCCTCTTTCCAGATAGTAGGAAACTCACCAGACTTAAAACAATGATTAAATAAATGTGCTAATATTGGTGTGATGATGTCAAGCGTGGTTATTATCATTTTACGACTAACGCCATCACTACCCACGGCATTCGACAGAATGGATTTGACACTTCTCAAAACATCTTCCACCAACAACTCCCTAAATAGGAACGGTGAATAATCGGGGGAGGCAAGAAGTGAAGGCGATTTAAGGGTATTGTGTTTAGTAATTGTATTGTATCGAAACGATGATGAAGCAAAGTGCTGATTTAATGAATCCTTATCAAAGTTTTCAGAAATCGCCAAACTCTTGCCGTGTACCACTCTTAACTGAAGTGTGAATGTAATGGCGCTACACATGGTATTACAACGGTTTCTTATCTGTATGTACTGCTCACGGTGTTCCCCTGAGTTTGTCTTTTTATATGTAGCTTTCGCCTTATGTTTTAGTTGTATATATACCTAATTTTATGTTATCAGAGAGCTATGGCATTGGAAGATGGTTTATTTTTATAGGTCGAACAGGTGCATGCTTTACATAAAGTTGGTGTAATAGGAAATTAAATATTTCAACTTTTTCTTCCATCGATGAAGCATTATACACCAGGGCCAGTCAATAGCTTCAGCATCTAGAGTTAGCTCATCTATGTTTATATTGATGAAACTACGCTGCATGAGTATTTTAGGCCGTCTTAAAGAATAGGTCAGGAATGGAAGGTCGTGATATAAAAAAATTTCGGCTGGGCATTGCCCATGCCTACTTAAAAAGGAAGGGGAAGAAACCATGATGTATTGCCTTGAGGAGAAGAAGGTGCAAGTTACAACTGCTGATAATATACTCTGGTTTTTTAGATCATAAGTCACCTTTAGGCATAAACGTGCTGAAGTCACCCATTAATACTGTATGCGCATACGGAGGTGTAACTATTTCTAACAGATTCTCAAAGGACGAAAAGTAATCTATATTAAGAGACGGACTGTGTACTGACTGTACGATCCAATGTAACTTCTACAAGGAGGTGGTCTGCTGCATCGGTCTGTGAAGTTTGAGGTGATATGCCAATAACTGAATAAGGTAAGTCTGCACATAGATAAATTGCAAATCCCTTTCCCGATCTACCCTTGCGATCGTTTCGAATCAATCTAAATCCAGGCAAACCATAACATGCAGATGGTGAGCAAGGCTTAAGCCAAGATTCAGACACTAAAATAGCGTCAATGCAATTCAAATTACTGAAAGATGCAAGCAAATCAGGATAGCGTGCCGGAATGCTTTGGGAATTTATATGGATCACGTTAAAGTGTTTTCTCACGTTGCTAAAGTTATCTTCTAAATTCTGTTTTAAAGATAATGACGTAGTGCTATGAAAACTGGCATTACCTCAACTGTCAGAAAAGGAATAGGATTCATCATCAGTATACGTATTTGAATCATTCATACTAAGGTATAATATAATATAAGATATAATATAATACAAATTGAATAAATTAAAAAAAAAACTTATGTAAATAAATAAAATAATGAGATAAATGCAGTACCGAATAACAAAATTGTATGGACTGCAAAGGCACAAATCAAATGATCATCTTTTACCCGCCAGCTTAATTAAGGAATCCGAAAGTTAAAATACACAATTTAAATTACAATAACAAGAATAAATACCAAAACTAACATTTAAAGACAAAAAAAAAAATACACCAAAAGCTTTGAATAATGAGTGATTGTATCTTTACCGAAATAATTGAAGATATTTTTTCCTCTCAAATTATTATTTCTAGGTCAACATTTTGTCATAATATCTATTTAATATTATATAAATATAATCTTCAAACATAGATAAGAAGAAAAAAACGTTGTAAGAAATCAAAAGAAGAACATAAAATAATGTGTGGTCTGACCATATGATCTTAGCCTGTCCGTAAGGATGAGTCCTTCAAACAAAAAAAATAGAGAACTGCCTGTGCGACTTGGCAACTGCCAAGTGACAACTGGTAATAATAAAGATTAGAGATACTTCATGGACTTGAGGAGGGACATGGACTTGCCCAAACCGCAGTTTCTTTGTACACCATCCTTCCTAGGAACATTCCTAAGCCTATTAACACTAAAACCTTGCTATATATGTCTTCTAATAACTATAAGCTTTTATCCCTTCTATGTCATTATATCCGCTCAAACAACATTAAATTGTAAATTGTCTCTTTTTTAGTATTTTTTTGTGTATGTTTGTGTTTGTCCTGTAAAGTTTTCGTTTGTCCTTTTTAGATTATCTACATTCAAACAAGATATTATAATCTCATCACTTTGGCATAAATTTGAAACCGATCAATCTCGAAAATCAGTGCTCCTGTCAACTTGGACATTGGCAGCAATGGCTGTTAAACTATGACGGCCGATTGCCATTTCTAACAAAAGAGAAGAAGAGGAAGAGATAATTCACTCATGTAAAATTTATATTGTACTAAAATAACAAAAACACAAATTGTCTGGAATTATCATCACCAACCACATATTACACCGATCTATCTATTTAATATTATAGATTCTACATATTCTGCTATTAGTAAATGGCACCAGGTACCAATTTAAGAAAAGAGAAAAATCAGCGAGAAACAATTATGAATATGTACGTACATTAATGCGTAGCGTAAGCATCTATGAAATAATAACAACAAACTACTTTACCAACACCATAATACAGGTTATATTATAGGGGCAACACATAAACAAATCATCATTTCTGCTTCGCTGGTCTTCGTGAACGCATAGACGATATGTTTGTAGACACTTTATAGGGTGGAATATTTTCCTTAAATATATCAGAAGTAGAAGCCGAGGTCGTAGAAGGGTTGGCTGCTGGACCAGGGATAGCATCAAGGTCGACTGAGGTGGTTACGCAGTGACGAAAGCTATCTGATCCCATTACGTATATTTTGCAACTTTTTGCAATTCTGAACCGCCGGCTAGACGAAGTAAACACCTCGTGTCTAGTCTTAGTCAAGAACTCAGATATAGTTATAGCAGACACTTTCAATTTGGTTTTACTGTGCCAAAAATTGTCTCGTAGAGAGATATCTCTGAATTTAAGTAGCACTGGTCGTGGTCTTTGTTCTTCATAGCGGCCCAATCTATGACATCTTACAATAGAATCAATACTGATTTTAGTGATGCCAATTTGTTCCGTAAATATTTTATGAAAAACCTCAGGTAGAAATTTATTTTCTTGTTCAGGCAGCCTGTGAACCAACAACATTTTCCTCCGGCTTCTCATTTCCAAGTTATATATCTGCTTGGAGAGAGCATGCACTTGGCCTTGGAGGTTTTGTAAGGCAAAGATAACAAATTGCTTGAACGTATTGAACTCATATGATATCTTATTCACCGGACTCGCACTAGAACCTTGCGCACCTGGCACTGAAGAATGCAAGTCCTTTTCAAATTCAGCCATCTTAGTGGAAAATAGCTTGGACATGTCATCAATGGACTTTTGTAGAACTTCCATTGTTATTGTGTCTTGGCAGTTTGTTCAAAAACCAATAGTGATGATGTGCCAGATTTTGATTCGATTAAGTTTGCGTGGATGTTATTTACAGAGTTTTAACTGGTGGGTATAGATGACTATTTTTGCATATTATACCGTTGTAAGTAGAATAAATACAATCATTATCACGGCTTTTAGCCGATTTGAAGCGCAAATCGACCCCACCCGTCAGAGGGTGGGGGAGGAGGCCGGCCTCCTCTGACAAGCCAAACCGAAAGACGAGCTCAACTCTCCTTATACACGTCCCGTAAAATTAAACGGCACCGTGCGCGCGCCGTCCCACTATCGTGGGGAGGGGGACCGTCTCCCCCTTTTCGGTCCCAAAAATAAATAACGATAGGGTAATGCCCACAAAATTCCGGTATGCTTCTTCCCATCTGCGGGAAAAGAGGGGGGTCTGTCCCCCTTTCGTCTACCTAAAACCTGAAGACAAAATGTCTTCCGTAGATCCGACGAACTGTAGGGGCGAGGGCAACAGCTCCGCCGACAGTAATAGGTCCCTCTGAAAAAAAAAAAAAAAAAAAAAAAAAAATACAAATTTTATTTTAAATAAAACCAAGAGAAAAATTACCACAATGTCGTCAGTTTTTCTGCCTACCCCCCCAAAAAAAAAAATTAGGTGTTATAGAGACCAGAGCCCGAAGGTTACAAATGCTCGTATTTCCTTACATGCTATAAGGTAAAGAATCACAAGTATGTTTGTTAGTTTCAATTTATAAACGTCACGTACATATAAGTTTAGTCCTGAAAAAAGAATTACATGCACGCGTTAGAGGTTAAATTTATTTGGCGTAACAATAAAAAAACGAAAATATTGTCTAATGCTAACTTCAGGGTGTTGGTTTTTCGTGAGCGAAAACTCGATTTCAACATTTTACTGCTCGGTGCACTTGTGTGTGCGCAAACATTTGTACAGTTATAACATTATGTCCAGCGCGGCCATGCTCAACAGAAATGACCACTTAAGTCAAAATTCGGCTAGAATGACATTATTCTATTAAAATATGTTATTTTAATTTTCATGCTTTTCAATGCAATTTTAAACAAACAAGCAATATGATCAAAAAGTGAGGAATGCATGTATAATGTATAAAGTTTTTTTTACTAAACTATTCAGAACACCTTAGATGATTTAAGCCACAGATAAAAAATATCTAGCCACATTAGGACTAGATTGAAAAGGTCTGCAATGAGGATAATGGTCATAAAGCCATTAAACCTAAACCAAGGGTCCTTACCTAATTTACAAATTTGTATCCTAAGCTTTGTGAACTTAATGTACGAATAACATTTGTTCGAATTGGTCTTGTTAATTGGTACCACTGACATTTCTTTTTCGAAGTGCGACCTAATTCTTAATCTAAATTTCAATTTATAACTGTGTCAAATTTTAACTAAATCAGTTAAATATTTTATACTCGATAGAAGAAGTAATTCAAGATTTACAAAAACATGAAAATGATAAATTTCAGTTTCGGCCTCGTAAACATGGCCTTGATGATAAATTTAATTTATGACAATAGTTGTCAATAATTTTTACAACTATATAAGGATTTACTTCGATAACTTTTCACACCATTGGTTACATTATCAAAGTTTTTATAATGATCAAAAAGTTTTAGAAAATATTACATATGCTATGTTCATCACAGATAATGCAGCATTCTAATATAAAAGAAGAAATTGCTCCAGTAGATTCCTCCGATTTCCTATTGAATGTAAATAAACAAAGACTCAAATGTTTTCTATTTACAATATTAGTATAGAGCAGATTGCTATATGTATAAAGGGTAACAGAAAAATCCCTACTCCAACCTTAAATATCATATCCAGATTGATTGTATCAAATTTAGGCACCGAATGAATGGTGGAAATTTTCGAATTTCCCAGAAGCACTCCGCCATATTGAACATCGGTAGTGTCAGGCTGTTTATTCGTAATGTCAGCGCTGCACTTTTACAGTGAGTGGCCGTTTCAGTGCACCTGAGTTTTACGATAATGAATATTAGATATGAAACCTTAGGATGCATTCACGTTAACGTACTAATCCTGCTAATGTTATAAATGTGAAAGTCAGTATACCTTCACGATGTCTTTTGAGGTTCGCCAGGTGGTACGACGATCTCCGTGCAGTAGCCCGTCCGGGATGGATGCGAGTAGCAGGAAATCGGTCGTCTCGGCGTATATTGAAGGATGCCTATGTCCAGCAGTGGACCGGTAAGGGCTGATAATTCTGATGATGATGATGATGATAGAAACATTGAAATCGAGAAAAAATATTGAAATGCGTTTAATTCTGAAAGTTGTCGCAGTACTTTTGGTGATGTGCAACTCACATACTCATAAACCACACGAAACACATATAATAACAAATCTTATGTTATTTGAGCATTTTTTGACATCGTTAAATAAAAAAAATCTTTACGATCAACAAAATCAAACTATATCACGTTCACTTAAAGTTTATAAAAAAGTTTAATATCAATGATATATCATTAGATTTCGAAGGCTCTCTAAAGTCGAAGTACTCGTTACACCGACGGTAATACTGAAAGTTGTAAAAGTGCTAACAATACGAAAATACTAAGCTAAGTTGGATAGTGTGGACGTGGCCCTATTAAACTTTCCCCGCACCAGTACTTTTATATTTTGTATATTACATAGCTTACGGCTCTGCTAAATTATTTTTATTCGATATGCTGGAAACGATCTGTAGCCGATATTTATTGGCAATGCGCACAAATTTGTGCTCGTTTTGGCGCGTGGTCTGTACAAACTAGATACATGTGTGTCGAAGTGTGTGTTATATTATTTGGTGGTTTAAGTTTTTAGTGCTTCTTGGGAGGGATTCGCTAATTTAGCATCAGATTTCTTATGTAGATAAAGTTAGTTTTTAGTAAGAGGGTGTGTTACCTCCCCCGCTCCCCTCACGCTCGCTTGACTCAGCCGAGAGACAACTATGCTGTTCTGTTTCATACGGCTTGTTATTATCCGGTGGTCCAGAGGAGGGGAAGAGGAAAAAGGGCAACGCATTAACATGACAACAAGTATTGCGGATGGAAAGATACATCCCGATAGATACTGAAAATTGGCTGCGTAACTAATATTATCCTGGTGATGAGACCGGGTCTCCTTGACACACTTTTAACACGAAGACATGGAGATGTGTAAAATATGGTATAATTTTCTTTTTAGCAAATGAGCAGGGGGAGCCTCTAATTGTCTTCCGATGGCCATAGACACGGGCGTTGGTAGTCAGCAATCATAATATAAGTAGGATTATTAGGTCGATGTGGATGCAAATCCACATGTCATTCCAACAAATCGGGCCGGCACGACCCCATGATTGTGTAACATAAGTAGTGATTATGTTGTAGCGTTTCGTGTGATTTAAGAAAGACACATGAGGATGTTGATGGGCGTCGGTATTCACCAAAATAACTCCGAATTCTGTAATTAATTGTAATTCTGTAAATAATATCTCCGAACTCGCGTCCATCTTGGACCGGATACACAAAAAAATATATTTATAAATATTTACCGGCTAAAAATGTTTATTTACAAAACATAACATCAGATATTCCGAGTTATATGCAATAACTTATCTAGTTAAAAGTGCCAGGGGCAATGGTCGATCTTTTCCCACTAGGATCATAATAATATTTACTACGCTCACGAGGATGAGGCATCCTTCCATCCCGGGATAAAACTAAACCCAATTTCCTCGTACGGTGCTTCTAATAAATCAGCGTGCAACTTTTAACGCCTCAATTGGAAAAAATTACACGTAACTATAAAATTATTTGAGTGTCATGCTGCGTAGGAAGAAGTCCGCCTGTGCAAAGGAAATGGGCACGACCGGGGAGGTACAGTATTACTTTTTACGTTTCTGGATTAAGAAGGAGGAGGCAAGGCAGGTATCTAAGGATCGTGACATGTGGCGCTCCGTTCTCTCTGCCTGTCCCGTTAGGGAACTGCCTTGATGACGTGTTGTTGTTGGATTCATATTATCTAAGATGTTTTTTTATGAGATAGGGGGCAAACAAGCCTGTGGGTAGTGACTACCGCCGCCCATAGACATTTGCAAGATAAGGCTTTGCCGGCCTTTAATGAATTGGTATGCTCTTTTCTTGCAATTTTAATATTTTTTAATTAATATAATAATAATAATAATAATAATACCTGTGGATTTATCAAATCACATTAGCCAGCCCTGTAGTAAGTACCGTAAGGACTTGTGTTATAGCTACTAGACAACGGAAATATATTTAATATTTTTTATATATTTAAGAAATTTTATATATTTAAGATTTTTTCTTTTAGAAATACGTATAGTACATATATAAACATCCAGGACCTAGACGGGATTCGAACCCGTGACCTCTGGCGTAACACGCGGACTAACCGCCACGTTACACACTGAGCTAACCGTTCGTCTTTTATTTCAGGCTTTTATTCTATGAAGTAGTCATAGAATAAAATACTGCTCCAGGCTTTTGTGGAATGGCCACAGGAGTTTTCAAACAAAAAACAAAATACCCACCAAACAGACTACGCGTGTAGGTAAATAAAAATAGCCTCAATAAAACCGGTCCACAAATGTTGCCCAGTGGAGCCGGAATACAAAAAAGTGCAATACTTTTGGGGTTTCCCAGCATTTCCAATAAAACGTGGTCTCAAAGCGATTCTGTTCAGCGCGTATGTACCCTATAACGCACGTACAACACGTTCTTTTATTAAAAGTAGGTAAATATTTTAGTAAGAGAATGAAAAAAGTAACGCTAGTGTGACAGTAGCTACTACTCCTGATTATATTCGTAGATGATCTGCGAGGGTTGGGTCGCGAGGGGACAACTACCCTTCGGTAGTGGGGCCGCAATATTGCGGGTTTGCCATCGTGGCTTATGGGCTCAGGGGGGGGGGGAATGTAGGCCTGTTTAGGGCCTGTGTGTTGCGTTGTGACTGTTGGTGAGTAGTGATTTGGGTGTATTATGCATGTGCATGTGTGATCCTCGTCCGGATCGCCGGACACAAGGGGGGGGGGTCGCGCGTGCAGCTAGGCCAGGTCGCGTAGGTGAGCATGCCTGTGGCACGTATGGCCAAGAATGACGCCACTAGACTCACAAGCGCCAGCGGGACGACGGCGTCCACCGACTTGTACAGGAGTCCCGGGTGCCACACCCTGTTGAAGGCCCTCTCCATATATAGAAAGACCGCGACAGAGTGTCTCCCCTTGTTCATCTCCACAGACAAGTGATGGATCACCCGCGTCACTTGCAACGTGGTCGAGTGGCCGCTCCGGAAGCCGAACTCTTCATCTCTTATGGGAATGTTCAGATTCAGCCTCCGAAGCAGGAGCCTCTCGAACAACTTGGCAATTTGCGACAGCAGCGTTATCGGCCGGCAGCTTACGCGCAGGCTTCGGAGCTTGCCCGACTTCGGCAGAACGATGACCAGGTCCAGGTCTCCGGAACGTGGGCCGTCCGGAGAATGCCATTTGCGATCTATGTGAGATGTACGGCTGCTCGCCTAGGCATCATCACCAGCGCTGTGGGGAGGATGTCATCAGGGTCTGCTTTGCGCCTCGAGAGGCGAAGTGCGACTATACGCAGTTCAGAGGGGGAGATGAAATTCGTCCCCCTGAGCGGCGGAGTCGGGCTCTGAAGGAGCTCTTTCCTTGGCCAGCTTGTTAAGTTGTGTCTTGATCCTCGGACAGCGGGTGCAGGCCCAGAGTTTCCCTCTGTTGTTTCCTCTGCAGGTCCGACAGTAGGCTCGGGAGGAGTTTACCCCGCCGGCGCGCTGTCACCGGTACCACGGTGGTTGCCACCGCCCGCGTCTCTCGGATTTTTCCCGTGGAGCGGCGTACAGCGGCCTCCACCTCGTCCGGGGTAGACAGCTACCCGGCGATGAAGTCGACTAGGCTATCCTGATAGATGGCCCAGTCGATCCTCTCGCTGGTTCGCACTCCTTCCCTAAGGATTGCTCCGGGATCAAGTGTGACGAGGATGGGTAGGTGTTGAGTGTCGAGGTCGTACAGGACCTCGATGTTGACTGTAGTCTTGAGGATCTGGTGTAGGGCGATGTCCAGAACGTCCGGGGTGCGCAGGGTATCTGTAGGCACGTGGGTAGGACACGGTGGCCCTTACACCGTGCAGCCGCGCTCTTTCGAATCCTCCTGCAGCCTGAAGCCAGCACTGTTCGTGACGGCCGATCCCCAAGCTGGATGCTTGGAGTTTAGGTCACCGACCAACAACACCTGGCCGCCATTCACCAGCACGTTGTGGACATCACCTCGATCTAAACTGTTCACGGGATGTCTGTACACCGCGGGGATCCTGAGCTCCTCCCCCGCCATGTGAACTATGCCAGCCGAGCCCATGTCGGTGAAGGGGCCCTGTCTCAGCTCGTCGTGGACGAGGTTCCACTGAACGGGTAAGGCCGTAACTCTGTACAGTCTGCAGCTCAGCTCGGCTCGTCCCTCCGATACGCGACGACGCCTCCTCAGCTCCTCCCTGACGATCTCTCGGATTAGCTCACTGAGATCGTCAGCGTGGACCCTGGGCTCGTCGCGCTGGCACCGCTCCCCTTCAAATCGCCCCGGTCACGGTTTTCAAATCCCCACGCATGTGGGGGGGCCTGATTTCCGTGGTGTTGAAGTCGATGTATGATGAGGTATGTGAAAAGTTGGTGCGCGTGTTGATGAGCGTGCGTGTTCCGGGTCCCTAGCCTGTGTAGGTGGGCCATACCTCTGGCTCTGGTCTCACTGAGGAAGGCCTATGACCTTGGGTCGTTGGCGGTGTGCGGGCCCTTGTTATTGGCGCAGGTCGGGGTGACTCCTCTCGGCAGCGGGCAGTCCCCGATTGCATGGACGCCTATGCAGCGAACGCAACGAATCTCCCTGTGGCAGTGCGCAGGAGAGTGTCCGAAGAGCTGACACCGTTGACACTGTGCTGGTTCCTGTCTACTCTTCCACCCTGCAGGGCATGTAGAGGAACTCTTTCACCTCATAGTCCGAGTTCCTCGCTGTTCAGGCGCTCGAGCTGCGCGTGATACAGGCAGCCGGGCAATGTGCCGCACGAAGCGCACCGGCCCCTGAGCTCCTCGGCGATGCACTCGGTGTCCGTCCCCACAGACAGACCTCTAATACTGACCTTGGTGGGCAGGTACAGTGCCATTGCACTGCCGGGTTCTCCTTTGTCAGGGCTGTCAGGAGTGCCTGGACTGCCCGAAACTCCTCTTTCGAATGCGCCAGAAACCTAATATTCTTTCCAAAACAAAAAAAACCGGCCGGGCGTTGGTTGCGTGTCCCAGCACTTCGCGCAGTGTGCGGAAGTGCCTCTGCCAGCCTGGCAGAAACTCGACGACTATTGGATGGTACTCCACTAGCCTGCGCGGCGGTTGGGAAGCACTGGGGTGCTGGGCTTTTTGCCAGTGGTAGTAGACAGGGATGGGGGAGGGGAAGGGGCACACTGTACTGGGCCTACTTTTTTGGGGCTCTCCGGAGCGGCGGCAAAACTGCGATAACGCGTCGCGTCAACAGATCCGCTGGAGGTGGTGGCCTCTACGTCTCCGGCAGACACAGCAGCCGAAGCAGAAACGGTGCCAGGCGACGTCAACGTGTTCTCATCGGGCGTCGCTGGGCCAGCCATTTCCGAGTCGCGTTCTGCTGCTCGTGGTAACGTAGGCGGTGACGTGAGTGGAAATCTACTCTGTCTTGGTGACGATGATGAGGTGAGTGTAAAGATTCCGCAACAGCGACCACCTTGGAAGGGCCTCCAGCGGGCGAGGACGCCGCGCACTTCTGCGGGCGCAACTCCTCCAGTTCCGCCAAAAACTCCTTCCGTTCCTCCTCCGTGGAGAACAGGGGTCTCCTGACCACCTGTTCCTCCTTCTTCCTGGGCATGGCGAGTGTAGGACCCAATCGGTGGTGTAGCCGTTTCCTCTGTCGAACTCGCTGTCCATTCCCCGGGCCTTTCTTCACAAAGGTCGGGGAGTATGTCGCGCGGTTCGGTTTCGGACCTGTTGAGGTCTGGTGATCTCTCGTTTGCTCACTGTATAATGGACTATACACATACACATACGAAGAGCGCCTTCACATACGAGGCTTCGCCCGAGTTCCGAACATGGCACGGAATAACAACTATTCCGGACCACGTTCTGAACAAGGACGAGAGGGCTTGGGCGCAAGCGGGACGGCACTATCACTACCTCACCTTTCGGTAAGAGAGAGACAGCATGCGTTTCCGAGTGCGTAAGAAGTTTCCGTGTGACAGTAGCGGAGGTTTCTTCACCTCGTGGTGTGACCACGAATATTGCCGTAAAGTGAGTTATGCCATCGCGTTCCGTGCCTTAAGTTTGTACTGGTCACTGACGTCGCTTTGACAAAGAAGGTGAAGCAACTGACTGGTCGTCTGCAACTACAAAAAAATCTGAAATTCAATGACTATCGACACTCCTCGGCATTTTATATTGCGACTGGTCATCGTCATAATTATCATAATAAGTCCGTTCCGGTCCGCTGCTATACATAGGACTC
>JAFELO010000940.1:71630-84921 GCA_017140195.1 Eumaeus atala | reverse complement strand
TTATTTATAAATAGGTACTGGTAAATCACAAACACAAGTAGTTAAAGAGACATCAATTGTGTATCTAATTAAATACATTATATCACAGCCGGTGTAAAATAATAAAACGTTATCGAAATGCAACAAAAAATACAATACAAGTAAACGAGGAATAAAGCGACGAAAAAAGGAGACCAGAAAAAGGGACGCGTAAAAAACAAAAATAACATACTGTTTTCCTTAGTTACACTTGAAAAAAATAGAGACTTAAGTATATTGAAGTTATCGAATACAAGAGACAAGTTTTGCAATCTGCTTCAGGCGCAATAATAACTAATTCAAAAATTAAACAAATATTTTGCAGCTCCAAAAAAAACAGTGTATATTTTTTTGATAAAATCGAAGCTCAATCTTCTTTTACTAAAATGAATCACTACTTATTGTCGCATTAAGTTTACGCAAATGTTGCTCATAAAAATAAAAGGACTTTTATGGATTTTAGCACGGTTTATTTAATTATTTAACTAACGTCTTTGTTTCTGGTTTCAACAGCACAGTAGGCGATGTTTGTGTTAATTGGAACTACTAAATAATTATAATTCTTCAGGTAATTTTAATAACTTCCTACATCCGGACATATGTCACCTCAGCTTATCCGGACATATGTCACCTCAGCTTATCCACGACTATAATTGCAGTGAAGTTTCTGAGACTTCGGGCTAGTTAAATAATCAAATAAACCGCGATAAAACTCTTAAAAGTAGTTAACAATAATTGTAATAACATATCTAAAATATTATATCACTGTACAGATACGTGTTTTTATGTCTCTATGTGGCTTTAACTAAGAGAAATGACTTCTTCAACTGTAGTCAGTTACCCCATAATAATACACACATTATAATATATTACTAGTCGTAATTGTGCGGTGGTACTCATATGGGTCTTATTTTAAATTACCGAACATTCCGTAAAATTAACATATTGTTTAAATATGAATGCGAATAAACAAAACCTATGACATATAGTATAAATATATTAATAACTATGTAAAATTGTGTTTCATATAAACACTTGCAAACAATTATAGGAACATTATTTTTGATATTATTACTTTCATGATGATACCTTTTTTGGATGTCTTATTAAACTAAAGTTTTATATCATCACATATAGTTCAAATTTGTGCACATGCAAAAGATAAAACGACCACATTCAATAATATATTACGCGCGAACAAAAAAAATATTTTTTATAAAGCTCCAGTTTGAATTATATCTACAATTATAAAATAAAGTAACAGAAATAATAAATAAGTACGTATTGTCTTATTTCTACTGCGGCAGTTGGTTTCTATAATTCCTATAGCCTGGACGGCTCGATACATTTTATAGCTAATCTGATGAAGTTACAAAACTGTTATTACAAAGATGCAAAAATCATTCATTTTTATTACAGCCAGGTGAACGTTACACGGTACTATGACTGCAAATTTATGACACAACCGTGTACATCGAGTTGTCGATAATTTTTGCAGCTAAGGATTTACTATGATGTTTCCTTCACGGTTTTGGTTACGTTGTTAAAATTTCCACAAGGATCTACAACGTCTTAGGAAATGTAGCCTATGTCCATCGGAGATAATGTGGGATTCCAATGGTAAAATATTTTATTCAAATCGGTCCAGTAGTTTCGTAGTCAGTTCAATGCAAATGAACAATCAAACAAACACACAAACAAATGTTTCCTCTTTATAATATTAGTATGGACCAGACGGCGAGGCTAGTGTTTTGTTCTATAGTTGCTCTGTACTTAGACTGTTAGCTGTAGCTACTGACGGCAGCTGTGGTTTGGGCTTCGTTTACTGAACTGATAAGTTGGTCGTAACATAGATACCGCTAGTGACGTGCGTGCGACTGGTTGTATTCAAATGGCAATTATGTTTCCTTTGTGATGATGAAATTATAGATTATTGCAACAATTTACTAATCAATGGGACTAAAGTGCCCAGAGATTTTGCATAGTAATTTGGTCGTGTGTCGGGGTAGGACATCATCTTCTCATGAGTGGCAGAGGTCATAACCAAAAGAGTTTTAAACCCAGAGGCGATTCCCAAACCGATGTCTTGCTCGATCCTGTGAAAAAGGTATGAATTAGAAATAGGACACAAAGATTGTTCTCTTGAAGAACTTTTTTATAGTGTAGGGGGTGGGGGGTAAACGAAAGCCTTTCTACGACAACTGACGCCTATGAACATCGGCTACTCATTCCTCGGTCGTGCCAGCCTAATTCCGCTGCAATGCAGCTTGTCACTACCTGTTACAAGACGTTTGAAGTGAAAACTACATTAGCGATGTTCCGCGGGGAAAATTATCACGAGTCCGCATCAGCAAACATGCTAGACGTAGCACACGCAGCAACACGTACCTACATGGTGACGACTTATAGTATTTAAGATAGTAAAGTTCTAACATCCATCGATAGTCCCTGTGAGTGCATTCTGCCTCTAGGGTAACTACGTAAGCACATACGTAAAACGGCAAAAACTGAACCTTTATGTCATCACTTTGTTGCCCGTCGTTGTGTGTTCGTCTGTCTGTCTATGTGATTGGTGTACGAGTCTTTCTCGCACTTGGATGGTATTTTATTTTAATCTTGACATTTCTATCATCTCTATGAAGCTTGGAGTCGTGACCACGGAAGGACCGGCTGACTGATCCCAAATGTTAAGATAATTTCATAATTAGTTTACGTACTCTTTTATATGATGCTCAATGACTTCAATATAATTATGTAAGAGGTAGTGCCAAGCTGCATAGGTGGAGGTAGTGCCATGTATGGCGCATGACACTACATCCTTTGCAACGGAACTGGGCCGACACGGCTGGGAGGTACCACGCGCTCACTTAATACCGCCGTAAAGTGACACCTACGTTACATGCAGTTTGCGAGTAGCGTTTGGCCCAGGGGGGAGGTGAAAAGGAGGGCAACGCATTGGCATAATTATGCTGATGTTCATGGGCGTCGGCAGTCGATGAAAGGATCGCTTGCTCGTTTGTGATCTCTGTACTATAAAATATTATATTATAAAGATAACATCTCCTCCTTAGACTGCAGGTTAATATGAAACATGAGCGTTTATATAAATTAAAAAAAAAAACATTCGTTATTGCCGCCATTTTTCTGACCGGGTCACGCGTTGTTGTGTTAATTAATAAACTAAATATAGCTTTTAAGGCGGAAAAAGTTATTATACTATTATATAAATTATTATTATTTAGGAGGAGGTAGTGCCGTGCATAGAGCTCGACACTACACCCTCCTATGCAACGGAATTGGGCTGGCACGGCAGGGCAGGTACCTCTACCTCACGTAATACTACCGTAAAGTGACATCTTCAGTGTCGTGTTCAGTGCGGTTTGTGAGTACCCGGNNNGGGGGGGGGTAAGGAGGGCAACGCAACGCAGGCACAGTAATTATGTGGCTGTACATGGGCGTCGGTAGTCGAAAAAAAGGCTATGATTGCTCGTTTGCTCCCCTATTCTAAAAAAAAAAAGATTGCCAGGATATTTTCCTATATTTATGGTTATATTTAAAATTTTATGAACGTTAAATTTACAAATATGTGCGAATTTTTTTTAAAAACAATCCTGTTGTTTATATGACAATACTCGTGTGATATTGAGACTAATATGTTAATGTCGACGTGGAGGTTTACAAATAAATAATATCTCATTTCTATCGGTAATATGGTGCTCGTATGTGGAGCTGATGAAAAAAAAATGAACTTACATATCTCCAATGAAAAGTACACGGCTTGGGTCAGACACTCCCGCACGCTTCATTGCGAATTCCCCGAACATCTTGCCCGGCTTGCCCAACAATACCGGCACACGGTTGGCCTCCTTGCTCACGATATCGCCAAATATTCCAACACCTATTTAAAAATGATTACATCAGAAGTGCATTAAAAAATAAAAATGGTGTGATATACATTTGATAAATGAAACACTCATTTATATAGAAAATAAAAGGAAAAGTGTAATTTGCACTGAAAATTCAAAAAATATTTGCTAACAGCGTTTCGATTTCGTACCGCGCACAACTTTGATATGGTACCAGCTGTCACTGTCAGTATTTCCGTACCGATACGATATGGGGTTCTTCAAGCTTACTCCCATCTTAAAGGACGGCAACGCGCCTGCATAGCCTCGGGACATGCGGATGTCTATGGGCAGCGGTACTATCACCTGCTCGTTTGCCCCTTATTCTATAAAAAAATGTAATTGTTTTTACTCAAGTAGGTCAACAGTTTCTCCAATAAGAAGTTACTAAAGGAATAATAGACTTATCTGCCTATAAGATTCACTGAAAACCTTGTATTGTAATGTGAATGTCGTTTCATGAACTATGCATGGCACTACTTCCTCCTATGCAGCAGAGCACTCACTACCTTTTCCTATACTTCTCGCTCTCGAGCGTGATCTGCTTGGTGCTCGAGAGTTACAGGTACTGGGAGGCGATGTCATGCTGCGACGGAGGATGGCCAACCTCGCGGACAACGGTATGCACAACCTATGCCGCCTTTATAACTAAGGCCAGGTGTTAGGGTAGGTGATTGACCCCATTGCACGTCCCCGAGGTCGGAGGGGGCTGATCTAGGTTATCGGATCGGCTCCTCTCTTTTGGAGCAGCCCAGTTCCTTGCGAGGGACTGGTCAGTCGCCAGGTGCACTGTTGGTGGCAGATCCGGGGCACCTCACTTTAGGTGTCCGTTGGCACCCGCGGGGTTTTAGTGGGTATTCGGTTCATCGGCGAGTCCCAAACACTCATCGGATCTCACCCAGTATCGGTGACAGTGCGTAAATGCATTTCCTCGCGGAACCAAAAAGGAATACCCTACGCAAGTGCCGCCTGCTTAAGTGGATATTTGTAAAAATTAGAGAGTAAAGTTATTTATGTCTTTAACTAAACTTTCATTTTTCTCATAACTTAGAAGAGAGAGGCATGACGCTATGCTACGTGAGAACTTATTTATTCATAGGTAATAAGTAAATTTACAGAACGGAACCACAATGATTACAATGCAACTAAACTAACCATATAATATAATAAAGAGACCTGTGTCCAGCAATGGTCCAATAGGGGCTGATAATGATGACAATGATGATGATATAATATAATTTAAATTATTGATTAACTCAACAAAAAATCCCAAGTACTCAAAATATGTTATGAACCTTCCCACAGTAGATTCGAGATTAATCAGGAAACATAGACATCTACACACACATCGATAAAAAAATGATATACTACCTAAAGTTTCTACACACATATCGATAAAAAAATGATATACTACCTAAAGTTTCTACACACATATCGATAAAAAAATGATATACTACCTAAAGTTTCTACACACATATCGATAAAAAATGATATACTACCTAAAGTTTCTACACACATATCGATAAAAAAATGATATACTACCTAAAGTTTCTACACACATATCGATAAAAAAGTGATATACTACCTAAAGTTTCTACACACATATCGATAAAAAAGTGATATACTACCTAAAGTTTCTGTTGCAGCGTAGAACATCGAAAAGCTGCTAATGTCGCAACTAATACATCCTATCGCTTTTAACACATTAATCAAAGCATTCATCTGATGTAATTGTAATTACCCAAAGACAAAGTGCCAGGCTTCAAAGGAACGTATCTATCCGTCGCCCCATTTACGTAGAGCACGTCGGCTCGTTCCAAGTAAGTGATTGCTTTGTACATCTTCGGTAGGTTCACTTGGAAATCGCTATCAAACACCACAGCACCCACCTCTTCATCGTCTGATAAATATTTTGAGTATTCCGCGTAGAAGTCCGGACCTATGTGTGGCTGGAATAATATTGTGACAATTAATTGATTAATTCAACACAAAATCCCAACAAGAGTGTTCAACCACAGTCGTGATGGGATTCGAGTCCCAGATACGACCAAACTTTTGTTAGGATTTTGTAATTTATAATAATAGCCCGAAGTCAGGAAGCTGGCGGTGCTACACTTCCGTGTGACAAAGAGCACGTTCAGCCTTTGGGTCTGCGCCTGATTTCTCTCCGGTCGGGTCCAATTGCCGTCCAATAGGAATAAGGACATGAGGAAACAGAGAGTGCACTTGCGCCTGCGCCTACACTTGTACATAATAACATGTCCTCCACAGTTGGCTAGTCTCTGTTGAGATGGCCTCTGTGAACAAAAATACCTACGACGATTATTATTATAACAAAGTGCATTAGATCGACTCCAGTGAAGTTTTGAAAAAGTCTTAAATGACAATCGGAATATGGATAAATAATATTTTAAATTTGCTGTTTTATTAGGTAAGCTAATGTGTACGTAGGCAAAATGTAGTCGAACTAAATGAAAAACTAATTAAAAGAATAGTTCGATTTTTAAACTTCTTACAATAAAACTACTTTTACGGATTCTATCGCGGTTTATTTAATTATTTAACTAGCCCGACGTTTCAGATGCTTTACAGCAAACTTCTTTTTAAAATGTAGTGCCATGCTGCATTATAGCTGGATTGGGCCGGTGGGAGCGATTCAATCTAACCGGTCTCACTGATGGTCTCGCTCAGATACCTCAGTGCAGTAGTGGCGGTGCTGTGTCGCCCACTGGAGGGTGGATGGAGGCAATGCATTTATGTGAATGTTAAAGGGCATCAATAGTCCTCCAGCAAATGATGGCTCGTTTAAAAAGTAAACGTTTCGCAAGAATTGTAGTCATCGTATCGTGAAAATATTTTATTTGATCTCAATAATAATCCAACGAATTTCACTCACTCCAGCGTCGCATTTGAATCCATTCGACTCCAACACTCGAATTGTTTCAGGACACGTAACGCAATACACCTTTTTGTTGAAGTTGTGTGATTTGAGGTACTCGGTGATAGCTGTTGAAGGTATAGTCAGTCGTTCCTGAAAAGGGATATATCTAAAACCTTAAGGCACGTTTCACAGTTTTATTGTTTCAGTTCGGTTTAGCTTATTATTAGGAACTTAATTGGCAAGTAAATTAGAAATCAGGTTTTCACAGATACTGGTCATATGTTACATGTACCTGAAAGGTGTTAATAGTACTTTATAGAGAAGTGTCAACTCTCTGAGTCTATTACAGTAATCTGGCCCTAAATATATAATTTACATGTGCTTATTTATGGAAGGTATTTATCCAAGTTATTTATCCAAGGTAAAGCGTCAACCAGTGTCAAGTGATTTGAAATTTCAGTACGAGGTTACTAGCTCTGGTGTATGTTCCATGCTGCATTTTAGCGGAATCGGGCTGACATTCAAAAAAATATATCTTCGCCTTATTCTACGTCAGCAAAAGAAATGACTCTAACACTAGAAAAAATGTATTTAATACATTGAAAGTTTTATCAAATGTCGACTATAGCCAGAGTCAGGGTGACGCCTTTTCGCGACGGAGTGCGCACGCAATTTGAAAAAATATTCTCATCATGTATTCCCAATTCACCAAAAGAAGATTTTTATTAAGTTGCTAATAAAACCATTTAATTTAAACAAAACCCAACCGTCGTAAACCGCATAAAAACAGCTAAAGTTAGCTAAAGTTGCATAAATCAGAACGTTTAAAAACTCTTACTGTAAAAAATTACGAAACATAGCAAAGTAAAATAAGAAATGTCAGCTTTAGCTGATTATTTTGTTTCATTGTTAGAACGCTCTAAAATCAGGCACTCCTGGCCTGAAGGAAATAAATATTTTTGTATGCAATATGCTGTTTATCGAGGAAGGCTATAGGCTCTATACCATGACCCTACGATTAAAAGGGTCGGAGTTACGCGGGCGAAAGCGCGAAGTGATGCTAGTTATTGGTAACCAAACCTTTCATCAATATTAAAATGAAAAAAGAAACACAAAAGTACGTAATGTATATAATTTGCGTAATCCCCCAATGGTATTAGGGTAACATAAATGTACAATTACATTACCAAAATTGCCAATCAGGGAACGCGAAGAATGAAGTAGCCAACTTGTACAATATTTTCTCCGTCGCACAAATATACCAGCAATATCAATATTGGATCATATTGTTGAGAATTTTTATCATTAAAAGAATACGGGGGACGAAATCCCCTGATATTTTTACGCGGGAAATAATCCTCGGTATATTGTAACATTTAAGCGGGAACAAATATTTTACAGATGTAATGATGGATGGAGACAGAAATTCAGACGTTTCGACATCAGATGACTTTTTGTCATTTATGTAAATGTGTTATTTCTTTTTCAAGTTTATCGGATAGGCTCGAGTCGGGCGCGAACAGCGACCAATAGGAGGACGGGACGAGACAACAAAAAATTTAATGTCTTCTTCTAATTCTCATTGATTATTTGGATATTTATGGGAACTGATAGTCACTTAAAGCCCTTACTATCGCATAGGCTAGTGCATACGATATATTATGGGGGCAGCTCGCGCTCGGTAGCTAAGATGGCCTCGGCGCTGACATGAACTTTAGGGTCATGGATGATCATGACTGTGGCATGTTTGTGGGCGTCGGTGGTGAGCAGAATGCTCGTTTGTGGGCGTCGGTGGTGAGCAGAATGCTCGTTTGTGGGCGTCGGTGGTGAGCAGAATGCTCGTTTGTGGGCGTCGATGGTGAGCAGAATGCTCGTTTGCCCCCTTATATTATAAAGTGTATGTTTATCTAACTTACAAATCCATTCTGAATACCAGTAGCCTGGAAAAGCGCTTCGTAATTTTCTCTCGTCCGTATGCTATTGTTTGATACGAAGTGCACAGTTTTTCCGAGTTTCTCCATAACGTGGAAGAATTCACCAGATCCTGGCAGAGGGGACTTCTCCCAAATAACTCCTGTAAGTATAAAAAATATGTTGTTTTTGATAATTTATATACTTAAATGTGTTAATATGCTACGTCAGGATAACATATCGAGGGCTGTGTGACCATCCTAGGAGAGACTAGGTGAGGAGTATTGCGTATGTGATGGTAAGTTATAACACATCACGGAGGTACACATGAGGTGTCCTTATCTCATGACCTTCAGGTCCGTACTGGATATTGTATGTATTTAGCATAGGCATCAACTGTCACAGCTGTCATCACAATACAGACCATCTAAATATCTTGACAGATATGCAACAAGCAACAACAACAACAACAACAGGTCCTCTAATAGGTCCTCTGTCCTTCTCGCCTTCGGCGGTCATTTCATAGTCAACTGCGCACGGCATAATATAATCCACAAGTGCACTCACTAATTCTCTCATTCCCATATTCCGATGGCATTGAAGAACAACCGGCGAGAAAACAGGATGACTTATCTTGCTCTCCGAGGCACAGGGATGTGAAAAGAACTTCCTACTTTAAAACAAATCATTTTTAGTTCTTGGGATACAAGTGATCTGTATTTGAAGGTGACACTAAATGACCAAGCATTATTTTGAAAAAGAACGAGCAGTCTTAACACATCCTGCCATCAGAGGTTAAACGGACGCGTTGCTCCAACTACCATAAACTACCACAAACCGCATGAAACTGGAAAAACCGATACTGCTCCTGAACGTGGACCAATCGAGAAAAAGAATTAAAAACATATTTAACTGTCTATACTTCATCTAAAATATATGTATCTGAGTAGAGTGGTTTATGTTCTATTCAAATAGCGACACAGTTACGAGCTCCATTGACTAAACGTTGGGACATTATCAAATGCAGACTTGTTATTTTTCACTTCACGCGAACCTGTTAACACGTCCTTCCTGGCAACTTTGTATTGTGGAAAAAAATATATATGTTTCCAAACCTTTCCATATCTATACAACAAATTTGAAGCCAGCTGCTACTGCTACGAAATACCATGAAATCTACCAAGTACATACTATATGAAATTTTAAGTGAGCTACTTTATGTATTGACGCAGTAGGTACTTGTTCTACGCGATCACCGCAACCACGAGGTACAATAGTTTTTGCGATGAAGTAAAAAACGTAATATAGAAATATGTTGCCTGTGTGGTATAACGGTGCGGGTATCTCCTGTTAAAACCGTTAGCCGCGTGGGGTCCTGGGTTCGATCCCCAGGTCGGGCAATGTTATTAAATGCATCTCAGATCATTCTGAGCTCGCATTACATTGTCCGGGATTGGAACGTGCCCGAGGTGGCCGTAGGCATGCCACATATGTCAACATGGGCCTCAGTACACTTACAGTACCTTGGCTAGTCGTGGGTGCGCTGGTGTAACTGGACTTATTAGATGTGGACGTACTAGTACACCTCTGCCTACCTCCTCGGGGATAACAGGCGTGAAGATACTTTTCCTTTTTTACAAATACGAATTATTCAGTCTCGACTGTTCGGTTCCTTTTTTTCTCAAACACTCCACTAAGTATTATAAATAAGAAAGTTCTCATTTACGCAAATATTACTAAACGGATTTGGATGAATTTGTCAAAGATTCCGGACTGTTATAAAACTATATTTTATCCCGAAAAAAAAATGGCTTACTTGGCATGGATTTTGTATCGGGTGAAAATTAGCAGAGCCACGATGTTATAAGTGTTGTAGAGTGCGTTGTGAACATTATTTGGTCAATGCTCGTGGTTTTTTCAAATATTGTTTAACAAACATATCAATAATAGCTAAATAATTCTACAGTGAAAGACATAATATATGAAAATGGTACAGTGACCATTGATTTACAAAACTGCAAGATAAGCGATTTCATACTGAACCGTAAAGAGTCCGTCATTTTACACAAACATATTTTTTTTACAAAGAAGTGTCTATTTCAAGGAAGTGCACAATTTAAACATATTTTTTTTGCAAAGACATCTATACGTGTTTTTTTCAAAGTGCACAATTTTTAATAATGCACATGTTTGTAATGATTTACAGAAAATACCCAGACTGTGACATAGAAATATGTAAATTTTGAAAACAATTTTACAGCTCATTTTCCACGGGTAAAACCGTGATGAATTCATCATCTATTTTTACTCTATTCGTGGAAAATAGGACGGTGACTAACTTCCGCAATTTACAAATTCGGTGGCGATATTAGGAAAATGTTTTACAATAAGTTTATTTTTTGTTGACTTTATTCTTATATTTACTGGCCAGGGCCAGGGTGGGGTCCAGTGATATGTGTAGCTCTCGACACGCTGTAGTGCCGAATACCCACAAAAACCACCGGCACTTCCATCTGTGCTGTCTCTGGTGAGGTGCCCCGGAATAACATATCATCAGGGCACCTCGACAGCTAGTCATTCCCCTAAGGGACCGACTCCACTTCCACAAATGGGGTTGTGCTGCACTACAGGACAACCTAACCAATTCTAGGACTGTGCAATATTGTGAGGTTCCCATCCTCGCCCCTTAACCGCGTGCACAGACATGCCTCCTGTTGTTACTCTTTTGTCCCCTCTCCTTAGAAGAGGGGTACAAAGGGCATCCCTCTCGGTTCATTTGGCTTCATCTGGGTTCACCCCAGGCTGTAGGCCCCACCGCCACAACAAGGCTTGAACAATGGTGTGGTTCGAAAGAAGTATAGCGGAATGAAATAAAAAAAATATTAAATGAACACCATAACTACACAATATGTAGTTATGGTGTTAGCAGTTTTATAACCAGTCAAAGTCGGCACATAACAAACTCCTGCTATCGTACAATCGGTGATGATTGTGTGGATATTCTATTGCATAGGGGGACCAATGATTAATTAGAGCCATTTCGTGAAAAACGATGCCAACATACACACGTGCCGATGCTTTGCCCTCCTTCAGCACATCCTTAAATGGGCCACAGACTACTCACAAACCGCCCGAGCAGTTGAATGTGACCGAGAGGCACCTCCCCTTTCGTCTCAGTCTTGTTCGGCTGAAATACAACATGGGCTCTTACTGAATTTGAATAACAGGAACGCCCCCAGCGTTGGGTTAAACAGGGCAGTATTCAAGTTCGGTACGGTCTGTGATTCCCTTAACCTGTAACAACTAAGGCACGAAGAAATATGACCTGGAAGTTTACAATTGGCATTTCAGCGAAATACAAAATGAGCAGAGGTGAGAACTAACAAAGTTATTGCCGTCTTAAGTTTACGCGAATGTTATTCATTACAATAAAACTACTTTTACGGATTTGATCGTAGTTTATTTAATTATTTAACTAGCCCAACGTTTCAAAAGCTTTACAGCAACCATGATCACGCTTGGACTGAGATGACACGTGTCCTGATGTTACAAGTTATTAAAAGTACCCAATGAACTATATTTTTTAGTTATTACGATTAACGCACATGATACTTATTATATCTTGCTGTCTTGGGGTTTTAACACATATTGAATAGTAATAGTCGGGTCATTTAAATAATTAAATAAACCTCGATAAAATCCGTAAAAGTAGTTTTATTGTAATTACCAATACTTATTATTACGGTACATAATGAATGTATGGACTTTCATCTATTTGACCCTGGATGCAATATAAAGTCGAGGTCACTGCCGACGTAAACAGGTTAATTCCCAGCTCCCCCCTCCCGACATCCACTCCCCGCTGTTACCAAGACCGTGGGCTTATGATCTACTAATAGTATTCCTGCGATATAATGTTTCTATCTCTATTTTCATCCACACCAGTAATAAAACTCCCATGGAACTTCAAGGCGTACTCAATTAATATCAGTCTCAAGAGTTATAACCCTAAATTCACTACCGATGTACGTTTAACGTAAATCCTACCGTGGGTCCCGTTTACCGTTGTATCTTTGTAGATAAATTTAAAGGAAACGATGGTACGTATTTACGAAGTAATTATTGAACTCTAGCTGTGGCTAGCGACACTTTTTGGTGCAATTTTTGAGTTTGATATTTTACAATGGGCCTATAAGGACCCAGGTTGCATATTACGGGTTATAACATGTGCTGCCTTATAAGTAGTGCCTCATAGTAACCCTTAGCAGATACATCAACTGGAAACGATGGTTAATCAAGCTTCTAATTGCCAATTAAAGCGCCAATTACGAGTGAAATCCTCTCAAATGAACACAATATGGCTTTGCCCTTATCATGAAGTGCTAAATTGAACTGTGCCTACTGGCGGTGTCACCACAGGTAGGCACAGTTCGTCGCATACACCGCTTCTGTTGTGTTATGGCGTCTGATATTACATACAATAATATTTTTAGGTATATGGGCTATCTAACACACACGCACACACACGCACACACACGCACACACACACACACACACACACACACACACACACACA
>JAFELO010000940.1:0-49113 GCA_017140195.1 Eumaeus atala | reverse complement strand
TCCAGCACATATAACATTATTGTTCCATGATATTAGAAATTAAAATATATTCAAGATGTAACGTCTTATTAAATTATAATTTTGGTAGCGTCTAGACGGGCTTTATATTAGTTTTGTTCCACTTGAAATATTCTTTTAGTTGAGTTCACTCATTAAGAAACAATAAAGCTAGGTATAAAAATATAAAGCGAGTAATTAATGTGGAGGAGGCAAGGCAGGTAATTAATGTGGAGGAGGCAAGGCAGGTAATTAATGTGGAGGAGGCAAGGCAGGTACTTAAGGATCGTGATCTCATGGTATTTCGTTCCTTCTGCCCACCCCGTTAGGGAACAGTCGTGAAGATATGTTGTCGTCGTTGTTATGAAAAATACAAGGTAACAGATCTAGCTAGCCTGAGGGTGACTATGCCTTACATTCTCGCGGCGAGACTACCTATTTTGGCAATAGGATTTCGACATCAGCTGTGGTATCCAGGGCTCGTCCTTTCGTAGGGTAAACCTGGGAACCTTGTCACTGCCTACCGAGACGGGACATCGTGTGGTTTTAACCGGTTCGAGTCCGTCATAACTAATTTCGCAGTAGCCCTGTTAAGATAGTACCCGAGGTGGAACGTTGAAAAAAGAAGATATAAAGGTATAAATCGTGTGAAATAGTAACGTTAAACATTACGTATACCCGCGCGATGTCTCTGAGTACATTTCGCATCCGAATCATGATTAATATTAAGGAGGAAATTGGTAGCATTGTCTGTTTTGCGGGGCAAATATTCTTTGGAGGTGGTGTCGGTTCTTTAGGGGAATGAATAGCCGTCGGGGAGCTCCGATGATTAACATTCGGGACTACAATATGTCTCGAGCCCCACACATCACTGGACCCCAACCACCGGGTGATTGCGCGTAAATGCGTTTCCCCACACCAAGAATAAAAAATATGAGGAACTTTCTTCACATATCTTTCAAAAGTCTGCTCAGTTTATTTTTGTAGGCATTTTTATGGCTTGGTTACAGCTTACAGTTTCCAAAGGCTATTTCTTATATGATTAAAGACGTAACTACGGTTTCAATTAAGTACTACTGACTAAAGGCAAAATAATTATTGCAACAAGTTACGTAAAACAGACTTGTTCAAATGCATACTAAGCTTCAGTATTACCATGAGTGTGTATTAGGCAGGATACCTTCCGTTTGCAAAAATGTATATTATTTTTTATTGATGAAAGGTTTTGTTCGAAAAAACGTTATCACTTCAGATTCAGTAAACTGTTAACCCTTTTTTGTTGAAAGTTTTTTTAATAGCATAAAGGGGACAAACGAGAATCGGAGCCTTTTGATGACTTTCGCATGATTGTTACGCAAATGCTTTGCCCTCCTATCATGCCTCCCTCCAATGGGCCACCGGCTACTCACATACCGCACGAAATGCGACAGCTGCCACTTTACGCCGGTATCAAGCGAGCGAGCGTGCCGGCCCAATCCCATTGCATAGGACGATGTAGTGTCCTATGAACCGTGCATGGTACTACCTTCTGCTGTGCAGCATGGCACTACCACTTCCTGAAAGCAACCATAAACCAACATCTCACCATTATCGCCTTACCAAAATATACTATTCTGAAGTTCTTTCATTTCCCTTAAATACATTTATAGAAAATATACGGAAAAATGACACTATCCGAGTTTTAAGGTCGTAAAATAATGTGTGGCAGTTATTTAGTAAACGTTCTGTAATTGTTCATATAAAATATTCCTATTCATGTTACCATTGGACATCTATATTAACTTACCATTTGGTGATATAGTTGGATAATTCTACAAAATTATATTACAAAATGTATTTACTAAAATGGAGACGATGCAAAGAAATCACGCTTTAGGAATTTTAAACTTCGGAGATTACAAAGAATAACTTTGTAACTATATGTTGAAAACATTTTAATTTCGTTCCTGATTTTCAAGTAAACACTGGACACCCTACATACGACTGCACTAAAGACGCATTAAAATTTAATTGAAACCTCTTTTTCATTGCTCCCCCTTAATGAGGTCATTACTGTGTCATTATGATCTCGGTCTGTGCCTGTAAGTTTTTCTGCGAAGTTAAATTACAATGTTTAACATCTCATTAAGTGGTGCTATTGCAGCGTTGCATTAAGCCCCGTCTGTAACAGTCTAGGCTTCGTATTTTTTTGACTGTTAAATATGTTTTGCCTGAATTGATAAACTAACAAATTCTAGTTCATACGATACTGCCTTAAATTTTAAAAGTTGCCACGCTATCGAGCTTCGTGCGGTTTGTGAGTAGTCGGTGGCCCATAAGCGAATGAGGTGAAGTAGGAGAAAGCAGATCGTAGTATTTAGGTCCATATCTAAATAATACATATCTACGCACACAGTATAGACAGCTATTGTTTAGACGTGGGCCGTAACTTGAGTGTCTGTTTTTCGTGGCGGTGTCTGCGCGCATCTATAAAAATTACTGTCATCATTTTTCCATAACGCTCTAAAGGAAATGTAGTTTCAAAGTGTAACTTCAAAAGCCGCATGTTTTTTTTTGTAAAATACGTACTAAAGTACTTAGATCACCATAAGCATGTCACACTAGATGGGTAAGACAATACAATAATTTTGTTTTTAAAATACCATTAAAATTTGGTGTATGTTTTAACAGTATTTCAGCATATTATTGTATTGCCATACCCACCTTGTATACTATGTTCACGATTTTAGCAAACTAATTATTACGAAAATCAGCAACATCAGCAATCGTTTCACTGCTTAGACATCGGCTGGTAGGTTCACAGTGTATATGAAGCCTTCGAGACGACATATTTTAAAGATAAAAAGGTGATATCTATAATGTTATGAAACTTAAGTATTGTATGTATTTGGTAGATTTGTCGTGTTATCATCGGGTAGTGTGCTACCCGCTGCCGGTAGGACAAAATACAGGAACACTGGGGCTCTTGAAAATCGATGCTAGGGTTTTCAGCCCTAACTAAAGCCGATTATAATAAGACCTTTAGGACACGCTGGTGCTTCACATCGATTTTAACCGATGATTCTGTTTACTTGTTCCAATCATTTTATCTTGTTCTCCAAAACTTGTATTTTATTTATGTTTCAATAATTAATTCAAATTTAATGTTCATGAAGTGTAGCGTGTTTTTATAAATAAAGTGCTTATTAATATCATCATACGTGCGCATATAAATGGGCTTCGGTGGTAATCAAATGACAGCGATTAAGCAATCAGTGGACAACGGGACAAAGCCGTCTCCTTGTCCCCATGTGTTACTCAAAAATCAGAACAGCGTTTGTGTGGCTCCTGTTATAAAATTATAATGTAACGGCAATAATGTCGGTCTCGACTTCGTCGCAGTCTGTGTCAGAATGATATATATTACGCATGTATTTCATTTCCTGCAATCATTTCAACGAAGTTGACCCGCTGAGTTTGTGTGGCTCCTGTTATAAAATTGTAATGTAACGGCAATAATGTCGGTCTCGACTTCGTCGCAGTCTGTGTCAGAATGATATATATTACGCATGTATTTCATTTCCTGCAATCATTTCAACGAAGTTGACCCGCTGAGTTTTTGTCGCAGGTTCCTCTCAGGTTGTGGATAGGATGGAAATAGATGGTTGTGTTGTGGGCTTTCATTAACTGACTGTAAAATTGATATACATACACTCTGACAGCGCAGGAGATAATAAAATGTACACACAATACACAAGTGCACTCTTTATTCCATTATTCTTATTTAAAACACGACCGGAGAGAAATGAGTCACAGGAACCACGGCTCAACGTGCCTACCAATGACGAGGACAAAACACCCCCGGTTTCATAGATGGGGGATACGTCTACCCGACCTAGGACTTGAACCAAGGCCCTCACGATTGCGGGTGATCATCCCTTCCTATTCTCTTATCACTCGACCACCAGGTAGTATCTACTATATAGTGCTAAGTACATAATTCATGTATGCTGCCTAAGATAGGACCAAACTCACCATGATGTCTATCAAATCGTTAGCACTCATCAATCAAGTCGGCGACCCATTCGCTATTGTTTCTGAGCAATATTCAAACTTGTGCTGGATCTGGGGACAAAATTGGTGTTTGGTATTCATCGAAATATACGGGTGGAAATTCGAAAAAAAAAGAGTAAATTTTATGCCGACAATTAATTGCAGGCGTCTCGGGCTGACACGACCGTATCGGGGTCGTTCGTTTATATAATGCCGGCGCGATATAATACTTAAAACCCAACAAGCCTTTAACTGAATAACATGACATCTACATTCCCTTGTCAGTTAGAAATTTCTACTAAATACCGAATATAGTTTCAGAGTTCTGGTGATAAATAGGGACTATAAATATACATAATTATTGTGCAGAGAACCTGCAAGTTTGGTAAAAGTCAGAATGATAGCATTGAAATTAGCTTGTTATTCCGACCTCTTCGTCTGATTTGACCATCACTCTTCTATATTGTTATTTTGCCGATGACAGGTTAAATGAAATTTCATAATACTTTTTTTTTTGTTTAAAATTGTTATGTTGTTGTACTGTGTAAGTTGTATTGTATGTGTTGGTGCGACCGTGTTGTCAACATAAGGCCCATGCGGCAGACCGGCGCTGACAATTGTGTCAGCAAATGCCAAGCTCTTGGCCATTTTTTGCAAGACCTACATAAGACTATAATTAGAACTTCTTTGTTGTAATAGGTTAATAATAATTATTAATTGTGTAGTTTTTGCAAAAAAAAAGATTTTATAAATTTATTTATTTATACACTATATAGACAGAAATGTATACTATGATCCAAGGGGATATGCAGATGTGTTGTTGTAGATATGCCCATTTTTTTGTCGTAAACTTCTGGTAAGTTGGTATGGGCACAGCCCCGCAATCCACACTAAATACAACCACGTCAGTATTATGTTAGCCAGAAGTACACAGTTCTTGTTTCCGTCACAATTCAGCTTCTATGCTTCTATCTCTAAGGCCGTGCTCAAACTCAACCTGTTACAGTTGTCGATGGGCGTCAAAGAATATCTTTTATAAAAAAAAATAGAATAAAAATGGCTTTTGAAAAAAGCTTTTTATGACGCGCGAAAGTTGGCAATACAAGCCCGTGTATTCCAAGGGCTCATGTGTGAAGTTAGAAGCTCAAAGCTTTGATATTGTTCTGATGGAATGCTCGCATCCACAAAGACCTCGTCCGTCTTCATGAAACATGTAACTCGCTGCAAGTCACCACACCGCACAATATTACCAACTTGCTGGCGTTCATAATAATTTTACCCCGGAATGGATTAATATGCAATATCCGTCCAAGTAAGCGTACCATAGAGAGTAATAGAGGGATTAAGGTTTATAACAATTATAATATCATATTATTTTTATCCCTACTGTTTATGTTGGTGTAATTATAAGATATACAGTACCTTAAAAATGGCAAAAACGGACCCGACTCATCTTTCCTGATGGATGAAAAAACATTGTATTTAAAAACATTCGATTAAGTCCCGTTTACAGTATAAAAGTGAATACAAATCGAGAAAGCTTAAAACAATTTATATGGAACTGATTTTGTTTACCAACACGGAACCATTTATATGCGACTTTGAAACGCTCATGGTCGTTTCGTTAAGTTTTGCACAACAGAGTTATCCAGATACGTATAAACGGCACGAAAATTGTACGGATTCCTAAAAAAGACTCATTAGTGGAAACTATTCCGCCTTCTGTTTTCGGAAAGAAGACAACTTTCCTGTCGCAAAACAACATTCCCATAAAACTACGAATGTTATTGAATTGAAAATGAAAATGATGATGAAAAACGTAAGCCTCGAACAAAACCGATATAGAAAACCAAACATTTCGGTAAATGTTTCAAGTTTGCACATAAATTCGAACTCAATATATTTACGGCGTAACTTTTTATTACTGGTGCAATATGCATGCCGTGGTCCCATCTATTTATATTGAAAACAATATTAACAGCCTAAATATCAAAAATGTGTATGTGTGTTGTTGAATATTTCACGTGCACAAATTGTATTCATTAATTTTTTGTCAATAAATTAAATGTCGAACCACATCCAGTCAAATTACATCACCAGTTCTAGTATAGATGGTCTCCCTCTTACTTTTTTGAGACTATTTTAAACATCCTGAAGAAGATAAGAATATGGTATATACTAGTCTATTGTCCAAAAATACGGAGTGAGCTGTAGATCACACGACCGAAGTAAAAGCTATATTGTTATACGAAACGTAACTGACTACGACAGATGGAAATGAAGAAGATTTGTGATCTGATTCCTTGCTCCTTCAATACAAGAAACCTAACCATCACTCTTTCTATAGTCACTAACCTATGGGTATATACCTCCCAAATTCCGTTGGTCCAGTTTTCTAACCTTACCTAACCATCACTCATTCTATCGTCACTAACATTTTTTTTTTTGGTGACGAAGGGGAATGCATTTACGCATGATACCTGGGAGCCCGGATAGACCCCCAGACCTATGTTGGACTCGGCCATTGGGTAGCAATACCAACTAAACCCCTACGGGAGCCTTCAGCCGCTATTAGTGGAGGGTCCCGGATTTGCAGGCAACAGGACCCCTCCAGCGACAGGCTGGTCTCGGCGAAAAGGCCAGACTTCACCTCCTCGGGGACTGTCCGGCTACGCTTTGACAGTCCCCACGACGCCGTGTCTTTGGAAGTGGACAGGGTGCCCATCCCGGCCCGACACGGAACACAGGGGCACTACTGAAGGCGCTGCAGATAGCGCCTCCTTCGTACCCCCATTCGTCGTCGGCGGGGGGCGAACGCGTCGGCAGCCTCCTCTCTCACCCGCTCGTCGGCTTCCTTCTAGGACATGACGGTCTCGCAGAAGGAAGCCAACGCCTGGTAGGACTCGTCGCTGCCGAGCACCGCGATGACGATGCTCGACTTTGACAAGTCCTCTCCGACAACTGATGTCAGATTGTGACGCAGCGCCGCTCATCTCGGGCACACCTCGAGGGTGGGCTGGGCCGAGACCACCGCCGCGTCACAATCGTGACAACGAGTCGTCGGCTCCCTGCGGGGCGTCTTACGCAGATACTCACCGAAGCAACCATGCCCGGTGCCAGACGGAAGGCGAGGGGTTTGCGCCTACGGCCTATCCACCGCTCGAGAACCGGGCGCAAGGCAGCCGTTATCTCTTTACCGTACGGCTGCCGCGCCAGGTCCTCCCCCCAACTCTGCATTAACGACACATGCCCTAACCGGCGAATCCTTCGGCCCACACTTCGCTATGGTGGAAGTGGTGCAGGATGAGCCCCATATATTTTATGTGGTAGCTCAACCTGACCCTCTCCTCTCCGATCTGCAGAGCAGCCCCCTTGTGGCCGGGCCCGCGGAAGAGAAGGGCTTCGGCACTGTCTAATCTGACACGAAGCCCTAACCTCTCTATGCGGCTGTTCACGAGGTCAACGCCGACCTCGGCCAGCCGCGCCGTCTCCTTGTAGTCTCGTCCCCGGGCATAGACGAGTCGTGTCATCTGCTACGCGGATGACACCCATCCCGGGGAGGAGACGGCCTCGCAAGACTCAGTCGTGGCCGACGTCCCACAGGATTGGTCCAAGTACAGAACCCTGCGGGACGCCACGCCCGACTCGCCACCACTCCACGGACCCCGACCGGTTCTCGAGAGCCACTCTGCGGCCGGAGAGATACGCCTCCAACAGCCTCACGAGATAGGGAGGAACCTGAAAGAAGATCAGTGCCTCCCGTATCACGCTGTGCGGGAGACCGTTGAAAGCGTTCGCGATGTCCAAAGTCACCGCGACCACCACCTCCCCCTTTGTTCCGCCTCACCCGTCACCGCCCGCAGGTGCTTAAGGGCATCGATCGTCGACCGGCGTGCTCGGAACCCGAACTGTGACACCGAGAGTCCGGATCCCGCGCCCTCCTCCAGATCCTGAACGAGACGGGAGGCCACAATCCGTTCGAAGGCCTTCCCAGTCTCGTTCAGCAGCACCACCGGTCGAACCGACGAAGCCGAGTCCATGGGCCGCCCTGCCTTTGGAAGCAGGCAGAGCCGACCCTCCTTCCATGCCCCCGGGAACTGACCAGACCGCAGGCAGCGGTCAAAAGTTTCCCGGAGGCTATCCCCGAGGTGTACGTGAGAGATCGCAGCACTCTCCCGTGCACCCCGCCTGGACCCGGTGCCCTCTTCTTACTCTGGAGGCGAGTCATTTCAGCCTCCGTGACGGATGGCGGAACGCTCTCCTCCACGTCCAACGTCTGCTGAGCCTCCTGGGAGGCATGAAGCCCACGGGTGTGTCGGGGAACAATTCCCCGACGATCCTGCCCAGTTGGTCCGGCTGGAGCATCTCCGTGATGGGGGCCGACGGGGCGCGGAGCTTGTTCCGCTCCCATTTGTACGGTCGGCCCCAGGGATCCCTATCAAGATCCCTCACGAGCTCCAGCTGGGCCTCCTCCTTGGCTCGGCAAATGGCCTGCTGCAGGATCTTCACCTTCTCCACGTGGATCCTGCGCAGCCTGTCGTCCCTGTCGACGTTCTGGGGTCGTCTCCCCCTACTCCGGGTGTACTGCCTCGTGGCCCCGTTGCAGTCGGCCCGGAGGCCGGATAGTTCGGTCGTCCACCAGTAGAGCGCCCGCCGCTGGGGCGGACTCTTCGCGGGCGGCATGGCCGCTCTGCGTACCGCAGTGAACGCGTAGCAGAGCCGAGCAACCGCCTCGTCCACCCCCAACTCCGACAGCGGCGGGAGGCTCCAACGGCCGACGATGGCGGCCTCCTCTACCTGCTCCCGGTTGAGCCTAGTGAGAGCCCAACGCGGAAACCGGCTCTTCCTCCTAGACGACGACGACGACGTTGACGTCGGACGTATATAACGGTGGTCCGAGAGTGTCTCCACCTCCGTCTCCACCCATTACCCCTCCACTCTGCGTGCGATGGCCGGCGTGGCGAACGTGACGTCCACCACGGAACCTCCCGACCATCGCACGCACGTCTTGACGGTCCCTATATTCAGGAGGGACAGTCCGGCAGCTACCGCCCACTTCTCCACCTCCCTCCCTTTCGGGCTCCCGACCGACCCAAGCCGTGGACTTGGCATTGAGGTCCCTGGCCACGAACACCTGGAGGGGAGCTATTTGCCCTATCAGCGGCCCCAGTGCTTCGAGAAACCGTTCCAGGGCCGCCAGATTACGGTTCGGGGAGAAGTAGACCCTTACGAACGCCACTTCTCCCCGAACCGCCGCCACGTACCCGCGGCCCCTCGCTTTGATTACGAGGGGAGGGCCGGCTCCAGGCCGCACTACGATCGCCACCGAGCCGTCGGTGTCCCCAGCCCAGCTTAGACTGGAGGGCACTGCGTACGGCTCGGCTACGATCGCGACGTCTATCGCCCACTCCGCCATGGACTGCAGGAAAAGGTCCTGAGCCCTGGCGGAGTGTTTGACGTTCGCATCGTCACTAACCTATGGGTATATACCTCCCAAATTCCGTTGGACCAGTTTTCGTAACGCGCTCACTAGTTTACTACCCAAATTAAAAGTACGTAAAGAAGTTTCATTTTAATAACACAAACTGTACACAATGTAAATTTTTTAGTTAGTTCCCTATCTATTCCCATCTATGTAGCATTTTCATAAGGCTGCTAAGTGTGTCCGTACATGACATATTTTTCTGAAATAATAATAATAGGGTGGTAAGGAAACAGTAGTAGGGAAAAAAAACTATTTGTATGTTTGTCTGTTTTTAAACGCTAATCTCCGGAACTATTGGACGGATTCGAATGGAGCTTTTTTTTATTGTTCAGCTAATAAACCTGGGCAATATAGAGGATGTCATTTGTTCTGAAAACTGGAACGTCTGATGAAGAACGTTCAGTGGGAGAAGTCTTGTAATTCATTTTTCCAAATGGATAAAGTACGCAAGCGAAGTCGCGGGCACCAGCCTATTAGTAATAAAAGATGTTCAAGAGCAGCTTAAATTGTTGATGAAATAAAACTAAAACATAATTTATTATATTTCCTTATACCATTACCTAATAACCTTCATGTAATATTCCGCGTAAGCACAATCGTGAAAATAAGGTGGATTAGAAAAAGGCCAAGGTCATTTTAGCCGATAGCAACTCCTTTGTCAGATAAAAAGACACATTTTACAAATAACAAAATATCAGATTACATCAAGTTTCCTGTCACTGGCAACTTTCAACCCAAGTATCTCGTCCCTATAGCATCCGCTCAAGACCAGAAGTGGGAGTCAATGAAAGGACTGGTTCAGTTTACATTGAAACACAGAGTACTGTAAATGTACGTTCGTCAAACCATGAAATTAAATAATTTAATTGGAGCGTTTGGACGAGGAAAAAGATATCGATGAATTTAGCACTTAACATTTTTGTTCTTTCTTGTGTTCTATGACATAGAACATGCCATCCGTCTCATGTTCCCAGTTCCGACTGGGCCGGGTTCGCAGATATGGTCTAAAGTGTTAAGAAGCTATCTGTAACTTAACTACTAACAAGCGCATAAATGCTTCTTAATAAGCAATTCTATATTTCTACTTATAATGAAATCCTGTGAAACCGAAGACTGCAATTATTGGATCAATTAAGTTCCTTATAGACAAACGGATTTACCGTCTTTTAATTCCTTTTATTGTATGTACCGATGATTTTGGGACTCCGGATTTTAATAGTTATATTTCTGCGCGTTTTAGGTATGATTGTAAAGAGAAACGTGTATTGGAATAAATTTTGTAATCCCAGAAATAAGTGCGAACTAGTAGAGGCATCTAGGAGTACCGGTCACGCTGTTCTACTTCTGGAATAATAGATTTTACTAAACTGTAAAATTTTGTAGAATTACTATTATTAGATAATACATTATCAAAGCATACGTCAATAAAATATATCATGTACAGTCCTAAATATGCGTTTAGTATTTCCATGAGACAAAAATACACATTTATCAAACTCTTTCATAGTTCTGCGTTCATTTTAAACGTAAATGAAATACAATAAAAATGACAGTAATTGTAAATCTCTGCATCGAAACTACTCTGTAGTTTGTAGTGACGGTATTGTATTCCAGGCGTAGTTTCGGATAAGGGGCTTGGAAATTGTTTTACGTGACACGTTATAACGAACGAGAAAGCCCCTGCCACGCGTTTGGAATTGCTAAGATTTCGAGCTTTGAAAGCTTCACATAATTTAATATGTAAATGACATTTAGAGGGGGAAACCTAATCTATGCTTTTTGTTGTACACAGTTCTAACAGACGGTGTCGTGTTAAACTACGAACCCTTGTTAAATTTGACATATATATTTGTTAAATATTTATTTTAATTTTATAATTCTCTGTACTTACAGCTGAACCGAGACGTACATTGACTTTTTTTAAATAATTATAAATAGTAGTAATAAAATAATAAAAATAATAATACTATTAATAATAACAGTATTAAGAAGTATCAAAGATATGTCGATGTATTATTACATACAGCATTATATATGAAATTATATGTGTAATATGATTTAAATATAAGTATGATAAGTATTCTATATGGATTTCCAATAAAGTGGACTTATTCCAACAGAATTACAAGAGAGAGAGAGAGGAATGGAGATTTATAAAAGTAAGATTTTTATTACTTAAGTCATGTTACAACCATCGTTGTAGTGCGACCCTCATCTGTTATTAACACAATTTATTTTTGTGGAGAAAAATAATGTCTAAAAAGTGTTAGAAACATTATTTTTCTACACAAGAATAAATTGGAGAAGGTCATAAGGTACAATCTCTTGGGCGGCAGCGGCTGTACTTTCCGGTGATCCACCATGGGAGCTTGTGGCAGAGGTACCCGCAGAAGTATTCCGTTTCACTACAGAGATAAGGTCCGAGGCGAGCATCTATCTCTGGTACAACTGTGGCGCATTCGCAGACAGCGGGTAGAAGCGATATTGCGAAGGTGGGAGGAGGACCAGGCGCATTCGGCTTACGGCGTACTAACGATCAATGCACTGAGGCCGGCCCTAGAGCGATGGCTACACCGTAGGCGTGAGGCCCTCACTTTAAGCATGACAAAAGTGCTTTAAGCATGACACATCGTTTAAGCGCCACTATATAACCCACCTACTTAATCGTCAGAAACGACTCTGATATCCATCTTATTCTTTTTCTGAGACGATAAATCATAGTTAAGTTGCTAAATTAACAAATTATTAACAGTTAGTATGTATTTAATCTTTAAGTATTGTGTTTAATAGTGTAATATTATATACTATAGTATAGGTAATATATTATCTATGTATTGTTCTGCTTAAATACGTATATTTTTTACAGGAAAAGTTTTTAGGTTCATGTAAATGTATGAAAATGTTATAAATAAACATATTAGCACATAATCAGACAAATTCCTAGGTTTTGATTTTTTTATTCTTAACTTGTATGCTGTAATTTTTCCCCTCCATGCCGCCAAAATGGGAGAAATTCTGAAAATGGTAAACCAGAAAATCAGTATTGGGATTATTAGTCCTGACTTCAATTGGCTTAATATTCTATTTATAATTTTTTTCTTTTTGCATAGATGTACTTGCTGTTGTCTCTGTAAACCCTATATTGTTCCTTTCTTGTATTATTTTTCTTTTTTGGTGCAGTGTTCTTTTCGCAAATAAATTATCATTGTTACGGAGGCGCAGCTTCCTCCCCCACCATGGTTCAAGCCTTGCCGTTACGGTGGGGCTCAGTGGCCTGGGGTGATCCGAGACACCATGGGCAAAGACAATTGAACCGAGGAGGTGGCGGCTCTTTGTACCCCTCCTATAAAGAGAGAGGACTAAAGAGCAGGAGGAGATGCCACTCTCTGGGGTACAGAGTCTCTTATAAGAAGAGGGGACAAAAGAGCAAAAGGTGGCGGTGCTTTTGCGCACGGGGCAAGGGGCGAGGATGGGAACTTCACCCAATTGCACTGTCCCAAAGTCGGTGGGGTTGTCCCCTATCCGTAGAGGTGGCGTCGGTCCCTTCGGGGGTTGACTTGCCGTCGAGGTGCCCTGATGATTTGTTCTTCCGGGGCACCTCACCAAAGGCGGCACTGATGGCATTCGCGTTGGTTTTTGTGGGTATTCAGCATTATATAATGTACCGCGAGCCCCACACACAACTGTATCCCACCCAGGGCTAGTGAAGGCACGTAAATGCGTTTCCCCACGTCAACCTAAAAAAAAGAAAGATGCAGCTTCCTCGGTTACTGTGATACACGTCGGGCGGCCGTCTAGGTGAGATTGCGGTCGATAAGGGGCAGGCCCCCTTTCCCGCAGATGGGAAAGATGCATCCCGGTAGTTATTTGAGAATGGCTAATGTAACTATTATTATTATATTGGCCGAGGGAATTAGACTAACTCAAGTTGCATTTGCATGGTCGTGGGGGCTGGGAGAGGTCGCTGGGCTGTCAAGACCCCCTTCTACCACGGAAGGGAACGGCTCACGCATGGTCATCGTGATTAATCTGACTGGTACTGCGGTTTGGTTCGAGGTGTTGCCTCCGTCCCTTCTTTCACTCCAATGGTCAAACGGAAACGGGCGTGTTGGATTTCCGCCATAATGCAAAATGGTTTCACTAATTATTTTACGACATCAATCCGTCATAGCAGTCTTATATGTTTGTAGCACAATAATTACGTCTAGGAGGACACAGTGGACAGAACAATGATTTTATTAGAACTTAAACAAAAGTATCTGCTAAATAACTTTTTCGTAACAATTGAAGGAAAACTAGACCTGCCATCATACACCAAGGAACTAAACAACAACCAAAGCAATGTGTTTGTTGAGGCGAATCGATGCCAAATAAATCTAAGGTAGGTTTATCAGCCGAAAAGATCAAAGTAAATGCTATTGTTTTCTAGGACGCAAGTGAGGAACAATCAATGCCAAATATTACGAAAACTATTGGAAGGATTTAATGAAGATTCGAGAAAGAAAAAGTTTTTTCCCACTGAAACACCGAGTACACTTGTGTGCAGTTTCCATGGTTACAATCCAAGAAAATAGGATTTGCATCGTTACCCACCTAGTTCCACTGATGTAGCTCAAAGTGTATTTCTGTAATGTTAGTATAAGTGAAATGTTGTTTGTAAATCTAAAAGAACATCTTGGCGGAAGAAGCTTTGAAACCAACGACGAAATCACTACAAAATGTACAAATACGTATTTTGGGAACCCCGACAAATCCTATTATTTGGAAGAGATGAAAAAAAAAGCAGAAACCCTGAACTGAGCGTATAAAGGTCTAGACAACTTCAAAAAATAAAATGTTTTTTCTTATTTAAACAGAATCCAATGCTTTACACAAAAAGTCTTGGGCTTGTGGACTCGCCCTCGTCACATTATTTACTTGTATTTTAGTATTTACAAAGTCAATTCAAGCGTTGTAGATACTTGAAACAGCCCTGACATTTAATTAATTATGTCAGAGAAAATTCTAGACAAATATTAATTTTATTCTATATAAATCTTGAGCTAGTTTAAACTGACGGTTGAAAAGTGGCTAGCGCATCTCCTTAAAAAGCAAACCTCTTTAGAATTTTCGATTACCAACTTCCAATAATTATCATTATCATTATCCATTTTAGCCTGGACGACTCGGCTGATTAATTGTTGAACTGATGAAGTTCGTCAGAATTCAGAGAATATATTGAAATAACACCTAATTTAAACAATACATAGCCCACCCCATTATGAAGCCGGCGTGAAGATGTGTTATTGGTTTTGTTGTTGTTGAGGTAGATTTGATGCATTTTATACAATGATGTTCGATTTGTCTTAATAGTGACAACACACTGAGTACATTAAGTAATATTTTATATATTCCAGTCATTGGTATAATTATTTTTTTTCGGTGGGACCTGATACTGATTGGCTGCGCTTGTCCAGTCTTAACAGTTCGAATGACTACGGAAGAGTTTTTTGTCTTCAGGTTTAGGGAGACGATAGGGGGACAGACCCCCCTGTTTTCCCGCAGATGGGAAGAGACAAACCGGAATTTTATCGTGGGCGTTACCCTATGGTGATTATTATTGGGACCGAAAAAGGGGGGAAACGGTCCCCCTCCCCACACTAGTGGGACGGCGCGCGCACGATGACGTTTAATTTGCGGTGTCGCGGATAAGGATAATTGAGCTCGTTTATTGTTTGGCTTATCTGTGGAGGCCGGCCTCATCACCCCCCCCCCCTCTGACGGGAGGGGTTGATTTGCGCTACAAATCGACAAAAGCCGTGTTCTTGATTTATTTATTATTATTAGAGCTCTCTACAGTCGCGTTATTTTATTTCTATAGATCTAAGCTCTCGACTTACGGATTCGAACCCGGGCTCGTTTCCGTGAGCGGTGTGTGAGTTTGTCATTTTGTCAGTCATATGTGTTTTAACTGTGTCACTATATGTGAGACTTCGACGCTCGACCGGTACGAGCGGTGTTCATTATATTTAATAACCAATTTTAGCAGTAGAAAATGCATTTACGCACCATCCAGCCGACCCAAGGGGGCCTGGAGTGTGTGTCGGGCTCAGGTTGTGAAGCGATAGCTACTACCGACTATATATACTTTGAACGATTAATTTGTTTTTGTGATTAAGAGCACGGTCAAAGAACTTTTGAGACAGCTCTTTGAAGTGTCCTTTTATCGATGTTAAGTGAAAGTCGCAATGTAGGTCGATGTTACGAATATACCACGGGCATCCAGTGACCATGCGCAAGAATCTATTCTGCATTTTCTGCAAACGTTCTATTTGGGTCGGGGATATGTGCGCGAATGCTGCACTGCAGTACGACATAATCGGTCGTATGCATGTAGTGTACAAGGTGAGCTTATGCCTGTTCGCCATTTTCCTTTTCTTGTTAATAAGAGGATATAGTTTGAAAAGGACGTGCCGTGCCTTTTTCAGAACGTTGTCTATGTGATTCTTGAAGCACATCGACCTATCGAGCGTAACGCCTAGATACTTTACCGTCTCTGCTCTAGGTATCTCGTTTCCGTAGAGCAGGATGGCGGGCATGTTCCCTCGTTTGTGGGAGGGCGGGGTTCGGGAGAAGAGTATGGACTTACTCTTTTCTGCGTTTACCTCTATTCTCCACTTTAAGAACCATTCACCGAGTTCGGTGACGGCCTTTCTGAATTGTTTGGCTCCGAATTTGGGGAGGTGTACGGTGCGGTGTCATCCGCGAACATCGCCAGCTGGACGCCGGGGTATCGTGGTATGTCGCTTGTGTACAGATTGAAGAGGGTGGGAGAGAGGACCGATCCTTGAGGAACTCCAGCTCTGAGGGGACGAGGGGAGGACAGGGTGCCCTCCACTCTGTAGCGGAACTGCCTGTTTGCTAGGTGGCTGTTTACGATCAGCACCAGCCTGTCGGGCAATCCTAGTTGGTACAGTTTGAAGATGACTATCGTAGTGGCAGCTTTGGGTTTTATTTTTTTGTGGGCTTGGTCCAACATTCGTTCCCACAACGTGGCTCGACAGCCGCAACCACAACGACCTTTTTATATGATAGCAGGCAGCCTGCGGGGAAAAGCTATCCTGTGATCCGCAACGAATTTTGTCATAAATATTAGAGCAGGAGATAACTGAAAGCTGTGCTTACGCGTTTCGTACGGTTCGTGAGAAAGCATCTGCTTGACAATAATGTAGATGTCTACGGGTGTCTCTAGTCCTCCAAAGGCTCCAAATACACGTTAAACCCTCAATACCATATAAAAGGCATAGTTCCAAGGACGACCAATATGCTTGCAAAACTTTATGCATTTGACAACAATATCTTTATGTTATAATACCGCTTAAAAAGTTTGTAAAATTTATAATAACCATGATTAAACTACATTAATATATAGTCTATACGGGAGGCGCACAAATACTTTTGGCTGGTGCCTCCGTACTCGAGAATACTGTTAGATGCATATCTCTCTGATAGGGTGGTGGTGTTTGAGGACCAGAAGGGATCGTATGTACGGAGGAGGATCGCGTGCGGTGTCCCGCAGGGATCGGTACTGGGCCCAATCCTGTGGGACATCAGATACGACTGGGTTCTGAGGAGTCACCTTCTCCCCGGGATGGATGTCATCTGCTATGCGAATGGTACTCTCATACTATCCCGGGGACTTAACTATAGGGAGGCAGCGCAGCTGGCCGAAGTATGTTCGGCCCTCATGGTCGGCAGCATTGAGAGGTCGGGTACATTTCGAAAAGACCGAAGCCCTTTTCTTCAGTGAAAAAGGAGGGAGGGAAATATCCCCCAGGGAGCTGCCGTGACCCTCCAGAGGACACGGCGCAGCACACCCTGGAGGTATGCCCTAGATGCGCCGTACAGCTCTACGACTTAGCAGCGGCGCTGGGAGGGTTGGTCCTCTCTCTCTCTAATCCCTAGATGGGACCCAGGGTCAAGATGGAATCCTAAATTTCTTGTACGATCCTGACGTTGGAGGGGTTTGATTTAAAAAAATCCACGAGTTCCACACACCCAACGGATCCCACCCAAGTCCGGCGCCAGTGCGTATAAGCATTTCCCCGCGAAACAAAAAAATAATTAATATATAGTCTGAAGTGAATTTTAAGTAGTGAATAAAATATTTTGTGCAAATTTCAATTTAAAAAAAGACAACGAGTAAACTTGGCTTCTGGGCACAGTAACGTGATGACATTTTTATGTATGTAATTCATGAAGTATGATGATTTGCAACGATTCGACAAATACATGAAAACACGACACCTTAGAATCAATGAAATGTATGAACGAATTTAAAAAAAGTCAATTGAAGCGGTCGGTAGTGCGTTATTATAGGATATTTATTCTGTAAATCCAACTAAATATGAACTCTTAATTTGATTACGGCAGTTTTCGCGGTCGAACGGTCGGCCATTACCCGGCCCGGTCGCTACACGGTCCGTGATCGAATAAACTCTTTGTATCGTTATCCGGACAAATTGAGTGCATATACCACATTTCATTTTGTAAGGTTCCAATTGAAAAGTTTCAACGCACGAAAGGTTTTGTATTATTCTTGAAAAATAAAGTGCCAGTTTAAAAGTGCATTGGTTTGCTTTATTCGTGAAAACCGCATGGAAAGTAGATTTTAAGAAAATTGATCTCATACAGATAGAGGTCATTTGGGGACTCTATATTATATGTACTAGCTCTATCAATACTCAGATATAGAGGCTTCAAACCTCCGAGCAGTTGATAGCTCCTGTAAGCGTTGCACTACGCCAAGTGAAGGTGCGAAACCGATGGACACAGCTTGTGGAAAAAGTTTGTGGAAGTCACGATCCCCAAAATAGAGGGAATGATTTGATAGTTGTAGTAGTCCATCCAGGTTTCGTCTGTGAACACACTATATACTGGAACCTTCCTCGGATATCGCTCCGTCGATGGCTGAATACCTCATGAACATTTGTTCTGTAGATTTTGAGAAAATCTATCACGTACAGACAGACTGAGTTTTTGGGGATTTTGTTCTATATAAATACATAGATGATATAAATGTTATATTAATTATTAGTGAGAGGTGGTGCCATGGTGGCTATGTTACCGAATTGGGCAGGCACGAACGGGGAGGAAACTCTCGCCCACATGATATCGCCGTGAAGTGGCAATTACGGTATTACGTTTCACCGTGGTAACATTGAAACGACTACTTAAGCGGTACGGTAAGGGTGGTAGCAGAAAGGCTTTGTTCCGTTTCGAATAAGCTTCTTATATTTTTAATTGCTTTATTTTTGTGTATTTTGTCTCTCTCCAATATTTATGGCAAGACTAGTTATAACGAGTTGTCTATCAATTGCCATGTCCCAACAAGTTCAATTCTTTTTAGTCATCAACTCGCAACTTCCAGATTGGTCTAATCTATGTAGCGACAATCACGTATCCTCGATAAAATCTATTTCAGCGGCTATCTTATGAGTATTCTTATCAATCGATAATTATCTAAATTTATAATGACTGGAGTGTGGGACCGGATTTATTAATTACTATATTGTGTTTAATAAACAGACAGACAAATATGATAGAAATCCATGTAAATTCACGCTAGAAGAACGATTGTTATAGCTTTGATCTAACTTTGTACTCTTGCTATTTTAAAGGTATGTTATTACTTTGAACTTTGCACCTAAAATATTAAAAGGATTATTAGCAAATGATCAGACGGACCACGTCATATTAAATGATATACGTAAACGTGGCGACTACAGAAAATGAAAAATAATTCGAACTTGTACAGCAAAAGGTTAATTTAATTTATTTTAAAGTACCCAACAAACTACAGGATTTATTTAAAGTTGCTGGGGTTAAGTACGTGCATTTTTGGGTGTTTGAACAAAACAACCAAGTTTTCATATAGATTTACCCTAACGTTTTAAATTTTTAACAGAATAATAGTAACATAATAGATTTCGGCGCGTTTTTGGAAGTTATACAAGAAGCTGGAAGTTTCAGATGCTTTACCAAAAAGATTTTATAATTTCAATGGTCTTTAAAAATAACCGGTTTTTTCAAATATAATATAATGGTACGAACAACTTCCGTATGTTCACTGAGTGCAGATTTTGTAACACGACGGTGTTTAATACTTAATATTCTTAGTATATAAACGTCTTCTGGTATATTCTATTCCAATATCACGCATCTCGTTAGATTGCTAAATAAACCGCAATAAAATCTTTATTCTTTTTTCTTTTAATAAAAAATATTCGCATAAAATAAACATATCAATTATAAAGAGAATTCTGTACATTTTGTATATCAATTTGTGCTGTGCTTTATCAGGTAACTAGTTAATATATTTTATCAAAACCCGATCATATTATTATCAATCCAGTGACATATAAAAAGGCAGCTTTTGCTTTAACCATCAGCTGTTTGGATCAAAGCATCAACATGTTCAGAAAGTCTGTGTTTCTACTCGTAGCGTTGTTCGCCATCAAAGGTAAAGTGATAGTTTGGTTTGTATTTTTAAATTATAAATTATACACATCCATGATTATGACCATAAGACCGGATGAAGTGACTGCTAGTATAGATTAATAATGTTAATTTTTTAGTAATATACTGGTAAGGGTCACACAATATAATTACTTTTCTTTTCCTTCTTTTTCTTATTTTTATTTATTACATTGTTAACTAGGAGAGAAATAAGAGTTTTGCGTTATTGCGTTATATTACTAGATTAGTTTTCCAAATGTACAACCCATCTCTTGTAAGACATGTACTTTTGTACACGCAAAACGTAACAATGAATGACTCTTATTAATATACTAAACACTCAGCTCTATCTCTGTGCCACATTTCAGCTCTCCGGCATTCGAGAAGTGGTAGTTCTATTCTGATGCTCAGTTAGACAGTGAATCAGTGAGTGTAACTTAATACAATTTCACTTAGTATATCTCAGGCAATGAATGGTCTAAAAATATGGAATTTAGTGGTTCAAGTGTGTGGTTGTTTTACCAGGTGATAATAATTTAAGCATACTAAACCTATCCCTCTCCATCAGAGTCCTTCAAATATGCGCAAGAAAATCATTCTAAACCATACCGTGTTTACACTGTCTGTGCGGTTGAAACTTGAACTTGTTTTCGCATGCCCTATCACACAATTTGTTACTAGAGACTGACCAATTTTAGGTTCATGACATAAAAATTTAGCTTTAAAACTAATAATAACAATTTGGTTTCAGGACAATGCGTCACCGAAGTCTGGCTGGAGGAACGCAATGTAGATTACATCCAGTCTGAACTTCTTGGCGTTTCCTTCAGCATTGCCAAATCGTGGTTGGATACCTTGGAAGAATGCCACGTGATTGTTCCTGACGGCACCAGATATGAAGCTTATCCAAACAGCAACCTTCCCTCACATATATCCTTCATGAGTGCAGCCCAACCATTCACATCATGCGCTGTGAGCATGAGGGGAGTCGGAGTCGAAATGAGTGGCACATATGAGCTCTTATCTCTGGTCCGTCAGTCGGCTGATAACAGACAAATTCTCACAAGACAGAGGAATAATTTGAACGTCAGAACAGTTGACCTTTTCCCCGTATTATAAAACTTGCAGAACTGATTACGTTTTCCGGAAAATATAAATAAAATAAATAAGTTGTTCTGATTTTAATGAAAATTGTTCCTCCGAATTATTTCCTTTGCATCCAAGCGTAAACTTATGACATTCGACGAAAGCTTCGGTGATCGAAATCAAACTTGCAGCCGGGTGTTCTTATGCATTGATCCAGATTCAATTTAAATATCTTATAAACTCTAAGACATATAAAGTCGTCAATTATTCAATAATATCTAGGCGTGCGTAGGTATTCTAGGTTGTGTTGTTTAAAGAATGTGGTATGAATTAAGGTATAGACATTCACCAACAAATAGCCAACCTAAACAAAGTGTAAATACGACCGGAGAGATTCTGCGAATATTTTATTAACAAAAAAATGGCCATAACAGAATATACAATAACAGAAATAAATTACATTTCTCTTTCATAAGACATGGTTACATCCTTTCATACGTTTTACTGTCCAAGGGGCAGATTGCGATCCCAAATTCCGAACAGGGACGGTCCGAAAATTGCCAGGCAGCGTTAGAGGATTGAACCATAGAACTTTCGTGTAGTTTTAGGCTTTTGTATGTCTCTTAATTAAGGATCCACCATGCCGCTGAAGTGACACTGTTGCCAACAGTTACAGGATCACCCACGTTCATACTCAGACGTATGAAGTAGTCTATGAGAATGATGGAGTAGAATTCTCAGCGAGGGATTTCAGTGTGTTGGTATGGCGCTTATATAAGTTCCTCCCGTAAAAGCAAGCATCAAAAGAATGAAACAGAAAACATAGAAATCTGAATACATATATATATATATATAGTCACCAGCAAAATATACTATTTGCAACCTAATAATAGATAAGGCTAGGTAGTACTCTTCGGCACATGTTACCAGAGCCCCAGATGATGCATTTATCTTTGAGATATGGAGTTTGAATGCTGATAATCTCCACAAATGTGCACTGCACCTGTGTTAGAAAAACCAGAACATAGGAGGCAAGACTGGTTTGTTGACTCAGATGTGGAAAGTTGAAAGCATGTTGAGGACCACAGTCGCGCTTTTCTTTCAGCAGATACCCCTTGAAGTTAAAAGTATGGGTCTGTGCTCTGAAGGCCAATCGGTGGGTGAATAAATCACAAGAGATTCAGTGCTATGCTGATACTAATCAGTTCGGTAGTTTCATTGCAGGTATTAAATGTATTTTTGTACAAGTTCTAAAAAGACAGCGCCGTTGTAATATATACACAAAACTCAAAGATTGACTGACCGACCAAAACGCCACACTAGCCAGACGGGCGGAACACTTTGAAGAAGTTTTGAATCATAGTATCCATTATCATCATCATTATCAGCCCTTACCGGTCCACTGCTGCATATAGACCTCTCTCAATGAACGCCAAGAAGACCGATCTCCCGCTACTTGCATCAATCCCCGACGGTCTTATAGTGTCTTGACTATCTTGATAGTATGCCGACCAGCAGAAAGCCAGCCGAGCCCCCGTCCTTTAATAAATTTTCTGCTGCACTTTACAAGATGAAAATTTTTAAAGCACCTGGTATAGATAGTGCCTTCCGAAAGTACATATAAAGCGTACACATAATGACAAGTTTTTCCAACAAATTTTGAGGATATGAGATTGCCAAGTCATCACCAAGAAGATGGATGGAGATTTCTCCGTTTTGCAAATTCTTTAAAGGCATAAATGTTTCATATTATAAGAGATTGTCTTTTAATTAAGTGGGTACAACTTTAAATTATGTGGGTTTTAAATTTGTTAGGAGCAGTGCATTGCACATACGACTGAAATGCTGGTGAAGCATCTGACTTTGCTGTTACCATTGTATGGTTTTCGATGGTTAAAAATCACAAATTAAATAATAAACCCAAGTTATATAAACCAGTTTTACAGTAATTTGCTGGCATACTTAAAATTGTATTTTACATAAATAAACTTACTGTTGTTCAACTTGAATTTCAAATAGTTTGCTTATGAATTTTCACTAAAAGTTACATTTTTTTAATTTCCATATTCCCTTTTATTACTGCTCGGAAATCAATTAGCCGTCTTACATAGAGCCACTCCACTTTACATTATTTCCCGTTACTTTTATTCCACTTAATACATTGGTGTCGCAAGTTGCTGCTGAGTTATCTTTGTGCCTTGTCTTTCAATTTACATGAACAGCTTTTGCCGCAATAGTATTTCATGTCTATGTTTCTATCGGAATTTTTTGAGATATGTCTCTCGACCAGGACGTTAGGATCGTAATAAAGTATGTAAAACCCATGTAAATCATGTATTTGTTCATTGAAGTTTTTTCACATAACACTATACAAGAGTTTTTATTTATTTACGTCCAAGATCACTGGTGTATTAAATTATATATAATATTTCTATGAATCTCCGCTAATTCTCTTAATCCAGTAAGCATTATTGATAAATCTTATTTATGATTGGAATGTTTAGAAGAAAAAGGAAATTATAAAAATATCAATTATTATTTTGACAAAAATATCAACTCAATCATTCCTTTAATTTATTCCTCTTATCCAGTAACAATAATAAAGAAACGCATTTATTTGCAATAAGTTTCGCCATTTTTTAAAACTATTTATATATAATCTGTTATTTGAATAAATTTTTCACCTACGAGGGGTGATTGATAAGTATCCGAAACGACAAAGAAATACTTTAATAATCTACTTAAAACAATTTTATTTTTCAACGTAATTTCCTTCTACCTCGATGCACTTAGTTTGATAAAATGTTTTCTCTAACCCCTCGAAATACTCGTCTACGGCGACAATGACGCCATCATTTGATGAAAATCTTCGGCCACCTAGCCATTTCTTGAGATTCCAGAATAAGTTTGAGAAGTCGCACGGGGCTAGAGCTGGAGAATAGCGGGGATGTAACAGTTCGAACCGCAATTCATGGAGTTTAACAACAGGTAAGGTAAGGGTTGCCCCTTAACGAGTGCACAGGTGCGTTGTCCTGGTGTGACAAAACTTTCTTTTTGGCTAAATGAGGCGGTTTCTTTCGGATTTCTTTACTACATTATTGCTGCAAACCTGCATAATATTCTCCATTAAAATAATCCCTCGAGCATCCCAAAATTGAGTCACCATCACTTTGCCGGCCGACGAAACCGTTTTTGCTTTCTTCGGCACAGGTTCTCCGCTTTGAGACCACTGCTTATACTTTTCTTTTGTTTAGTGAGAATAATGGTGTATCCGTGTTTCATCCACTGTCACATAACGCCGCAAAAACAGCGCCAAACATTCCCACGAATCGTTCACTCTACGTTTCTTTTGGTTAACAATGAGCAAACGCGGCACCCATCGCGCACATAGATTATTCATTCGCTATTGTTTGTGTAAAATGTTGAAAACGCGTTCAGAGCAAATGCTTACTATCTCTGCTATCTGCCGCAACTTTAAGCGCCTATCATCAAATCGATTTTTAAAATTTTTTTGATAATGTCCGGATTCATGACTTCATTTGGACGGCGTGTTGTTGGATTCTTCGCAGCTCTGTCTCCCACGTTTAAAATCAGTTACCCAGGTACTCAATGGCGGAGCAGTATTACCTAAAACACTGTCTAGTTTGACTTTAGTCTGGGTTACTGTTTTCCCTTTTAAAACGTAAAAGTTTATTACCGTACGAATTTCGTTTCTTTCTATTCTTGAGAAAATTTATGGCAGAGAAATTACTAGGTCCCCTCAAAGCCTAACGTGCTAGTTTTGAAAAGGTGATAAAATATAATTTTTGGTTCGCCTATCACTTTTTATGTTCGTCGTTTCGGCCAGTTATCAATCAGCCTGGTAAGTAATCCGTAACATGTATAGGGTTAAACACAAAAAGTTTTCTGTGACATTATGTCTACGCTACATTTGTTTTCTATGATTGTTTCAATAAACAGACAGATAAGCCCACTCCATAAATCAAGTGCGTTTGAGGAACAGCAAAGTGTATAAAAATGTTGGAGCATGAAAGTAATTCTCATTTGCCAGATTTTTCAAGGAGATACATTAATATAGTCGTAGACAAGCTACGTAATGAACTATTCAGGGAGCTCTCGTAATTTTTGTGCTCTTTTAGTTGACTTGGCGCTCACAAAATGGTGCTGACGAGGGCTATTAACATATCACTAGTGTTGTTACAGCGCTCGGAGTACGCTTCCACGAACGAATAATACATGTATTTTCGCATTTTATATAATTCACAAGGTCAATGCTAAACCACGCAAGCCAAATATTATGGTTTCCAATGAGCATTTAAGTATTTTTGAAGCAGCCAAATATTATGGTTTTCAATGAACATTAAAATATTTTTTTAAGCAGCGGAATTTAACGTTTTCCAATGAACATTAAAAAAAATCAGCAATTTAAAAGAGAAAGATTTCGGCAACGAGGCATTTAAAATCGAATGGCTTCACACATACATATATATATTATACAATTTATACATTATATTCTTGGTAGGTAATTTAAGATTTCTACTGCTATAATTCGACCCCAAGAGGCCTAAGTATATCAAAGAACAGTGATCCAGGAACGAGGTATTTAAAATCGAATGGTTTCACACATATGTTGCATTATATTCTTGGTAGGTATTTCTTCTAAGATTGCTACTGCTATAATTCGACCTCTAGAGGCCTAAGTATAAAAATATCAAAGAACAGTATACCTGCGTAACACTTTATTCGCTGTGCAAGCCTATGTGCTTATGGTTTATTTTATACTTATTATACTTGTGGTATGACCATTGTCTTGGAACTTTCCACCTTATTTGAAATGATAAGTATGTCTGTAAATTAGGTGTAATTTTGCACACATAATTATCATTTCAAATGCAGAGAAATATTCACATGTAGGCAGTAGAACACTGATTTCGCCTCTTTCCATTTGTAGAACTGGTTATAAAATCGAAGGCTTCGAATGACGATTAATACAGTAACATTGTAATGATGTCAAAATTGCATAGAGATAAAATAGAGTTGGGAATTCAGCATAAAACGTGCCCATCTAAATTGTGCACAAACATGGGTTTCCTGTCTATCTCTCACTTTCATTCATCTCTCTCTCATTCGTCACGTCGTAGTCTCCAGGTCATAGTGAGTAGATAAGCATGTTCGACAACATTCGTGGAGTCACGTGTTACAACAGCTCTGCTGTAGGTTTTGTTGAGCCACATGATGGTGAGTGGTCACAATCTACATTTTCTTTTCTTGAATGTTAGTAAGCCACATCAGACCAGAAATATCGAAGGATGTAGACGGTTTCATAAGAAGGGGAAAAATGCGCTTAAAACCATACGTTTGTCTCATTATGCGATAAAAACAATAATCCTAATCACATTAAAACCATATTGGTTCTGTTGCGATAATTTCTGTATCGAAGGAAAAATTATTACTTAGCGATATAAAGTCAATTGTAGCTACTTGCGAGAGCTGTAATAGTAATTTACTTTTTCAATTCCAACTGGTTGGAATTCAACTTTCTGTATTGCGAACGTGAAATAAATTTTCAAGAATTGGAAGATGGATTTTATTATTATTGCATTTTTTGTAGCTTTATATAAACGGCTCTTGTATTGATGAAGTATTTCTTTTGATAAATATAATAATTATATTTTTTATATTTATTACCTAGTTTATATACTAAAAGGAATATCATATAGATTATTTTATTGCGTACATATTTGTACCGAGTTGTTCCGACTAATGCAAGTACTACTTATTGTGTCTTGCATTTTTGAGATTTTACACTTAGTTTCTGTTTCGATTATGTCTGTCAATGGTCCTTAGCAGAGGGGAAAACCCAAACATGTTCTCTGTTGAAATTTGGATGCTTTTCAATCTCAATAGCCTCACGGATCATCCTTGTAAGGGATCGATGTTCCCTAGTGAGGATTTGTGGTTTATCAAATCTAATGTAGTGGCAGGGGCCAACTTCAGCATGCTCACAGACCGCAGGTTTTGTACGTATGTGTACTGTTTGCGTTTATTGGAACAACTAAGCAATAATAATTAGTGGAACACTTTTCATAATTTGTGACATCAGGACATCTGTCACCTCTGTGCACCCATGACCATGGTTCCTATGAGGCTTCCGAAACGTCGGGCTATTTGAATAATCAAATTAACCGCGATGAAAATCTTACCGTAAAAGTAGCTTTGCTGCAATGAGGAATATTCTTGTAAACATGAGACATGAATAAAGCTGAAGAGTTTGTTGGTTTGTTTGCTTTTTGATCCCGCAAATTTTTAGAGACTACCGGCTCGAAATGAAACATTACTTTTGTTTGATTAGTCGATTTATATAGGAAGGTTGGAATTATGCAACGTCTAATATAACCGGAGTGACACGGATAAAATTGCATGTTAATGCAAGCGTTTGATGATCTTTCACACGAATACTACTTGTGTGGGATTAGATAAAAAACGGTACAGATATAACTTTTAATCTGGACTATTTTTTTATGCCAAAGGACCGCGATTTCAGCAGATTTTTCGTGAAAGGATGAAAATTACGAGTGTACTTTAGACTACACGGCCGAACAAAAACTATTTAATTAAATGAGACGTTATGTAAGAAAATGTATCCTCGCATTTTTAATCTCTCATGCCATTCTATCATTTCATTTACACTAAATTAACTACCACTGTCAAATTTCAAGTACCTCTCCTCTTTATATCTTCACTAAATTATATCTCCCTCCAAACTAATGTTAGCCTTGTATTCGTAACGATTTTCGCACGCATTGACCAGCTTATTCCCAAATTGTAAACTGTACGGATTTTATCGTGGTTTATTTAATTATTTACGGCAAGCATAGTCACGGGTGGACTGAAACGTGAAACGTCGGGCTAGTTAAATAATTAAATATACCGTGAAAGTAGTTTTATTTTAATTCGCGCAAACTTAAGACATCAAAATTGTAAACTAGTTTTACTTCACAAACATATTTTATATAGAAGGGGGGGCTAACGAATAATCGGAGCCTTTTTACGACTACCGACGCCTATGCACATCCACATAATTGCCATGCCGACGTGTTGCCCTCTTCTTCCCCTTCCAAAGGGCTACTCACCAACCGCACGAAACGCGACACTGAAGGTGTCAATTTATGACGGTATTATGTGAGCGCGAGGTACCTCCCCGGTCGTGCCGGCCAGATTCCGTCGCATAGGAGGATGTAGTGTCAGGCACTATGCATGGCACCACCCCTTAGAAAAGAGAATTAATAACAGAAGGAATTATACGAAGCCTGTTATTAAAATAGCAACATTTACAATTTGAAAATATAATTTTAGAACTGTTTGACATCAAAAAGTCATGCATCATAGTATATTTATAATTTAAAACCGTTCCGAAGCACTGGCATATTTCGCAAGCGGTCGTTTTGCTTTAATGAAATTTCGTAACCTTCCTTCTTTAACATTCCGCCCAAATCCCCATGGAACGAAAGCTTATTATGGGACACTGTTTTTGAAAGGCTTTTTAGCAAACAAAATCTCTGTTCGTATTACAATGTCTTTGATATTTTCTGCTTGTTTGTGCAGATATTAATACAATATCGTTTACAATGTTATTGGATTACGAATTTAAGTTTTTAGGATATTTTGTTAGCACAATGTAAAATATCACGGTTTAACGATATCGATATTATTATTATTATTATTATTATTATTATTATAGCCTTGTGTGTCCCACTGCTAGGCGAAGACCTCTTTACACTCTTTACTTTTATATTTTATTTAAGAGGCTAGTTTTATCAAAGAACAGTATTACTGTGTAATAGTTTACTCTCTGTGCGCCCATACCTTGGAAAACTTCTACCAACTTTGAAAAGATAAATTTGTGCGTAAATTCGGTGCAAAAAGGAAAGATGCAGAGAAATATTCCCATTTTCAGGAAGAGAGAGTGGCATGCTGCGTTGGAGGAGGTGATGCCACGCATAGTGCATGACATTTCATCCTCCTATGCAACGGAATTGGGCCGTCACGACCGGGGAGGTACCTCTCGCTCGCTTGATACCGCCGTAAAGTCAAACTGCATGAAACGCAACTCGCGTTTCGTGTGTTTTGTGAGTAGCCGGTGGTCCACTGGGGGGGGAGGTGAAAAGGAGGGCATCACATCGGCATTATTATAGTGATGTTTATGGACGTCAGTAGTCGTCGAAAGGTTCCGATTGCTTGTTTGTCGCTCTGTACTATAAGAAAAACTTTCTTTCCACACCTATCTGTTTAGAGCTAGATAGAGCGGAACTCACATCTCGCCATCGGCGACAGGGTCTGCAATAAACCACATTACTTAAACCTAATTCAGTTCGACTCATAAAAAGGTATAAGGTGGTACAGATTTTAGCCTTTGGCGAGTATCCCCTAAACGAGGCTTTGGAGCGTTTCCGAGAGGAAGCAATGGAGGCTGAGCAATCAAGTCGGTCTAGCAATCATCGTAATCATACCGTGCCCTCTGGCATGAAATAATTTTGAGGCCGGAGAGTGAGGCAGGGTACCTGGTTCCGCTTGAGCCTTTGATTTCGTTGGGATCGCCCCAAGTGCCGGGGTAACCCCTTTCGGGATGTAGACAGTTCCTCAGTCGCCAGGTTGTCCTGTTTCCGATAGATTCGGGATACCACATCACGGTGGCCAAAGTTTCTCGTAGTGGTTACTAATCGGTAGGTAGCACTTCGGTGCTGAGTCCGGTACAACCTTCTGATCCATCCAGGGCATATGGCGCATAAACACACTTTCCCTGCGAAAACTAAAAGAAACCCGGTCATAGAACTCGATGAATAGATTCACTTTAGATGTTACGTAGATTTCAAAATTGTTTACGGCGGCGCCATTGGAGAGGGCACCGCATCTGCATGACAATTATATAGAGGTCTGTGGGCTTCGGTAGTCATCATAAGGTCGATAGATCCTTTGCTCCCTATACTCCAAAAAATGTTAATGAACTTCTGTTGCTCGTACCGATCAAAATTTACTCGCTTGCTGCGACTTTTTTTAAAATATGGGGACAAATGAGAAATAGGGGCCTTTTTCATGTATGTCATTTTCACATAATTTACAGGGGCTAGTTTTCTCTATTCTCTCCACATTTAGGTAGACAATGATTGTCTTTTACGTTAATTTATTCTAAAACTTCTTTGTGCACGCTTGGCTTGATGTGTAAGCTGGTAAGTAACGAGAGCGTTACTGAAATCGAGCGAAGGTGGGAAGGCGAACTAAAAATGATCGGGCGAGGCGAAGGGAAGTTGAGAGGTAGATATAAATTAGTAAAGATGGAAAGAGAGTTACGTTTCGTATATCATTATACGACAAGAGAGAGAGAGAGAGAGTGAGAGAGAGGTCAAAGCACTAATTTTCCTTCTCTTATAGCTAGACAAGGTTTCGTATAACCAAAGAACTTTTACTTCAATCATGTAGTCTAAAACACATTCTATATATTAATTTTTAGTATTCAATAACGTACCTATAACTTATTGATTATATATATATATATATATATATACATATATATATATCTTTTTGGGAATAAAATATATTGGCTAACCCTACTGCGCATAGTGATGGTGATGTTGAATCGCATCTAAAAGGGACCCCATGTTAATGTGTACGGATGTAAACTGAGCCCTCTTGATTGACGCGATGTATTTCCATCACGTAACATCAAACTTTTTGCTGCTGATTAGCGCAAACATTTGACTTCACTTGTTGGCCGACCATTGAATGGGTCAAATTTTATTTATACACCACAATAAGTTAAACCTCAGTTTCCATTGACTAGCATTTATAAGTAGATATGTACCAGAATTTGGCTATGAAAGTTTGCATCTTTTTGGAATAATTCAATACATATATTATAGGCAAGCAACATGTTATTATAGGCAAGCAACATGTTTATCAAGGTGGGTGTTCATTATCTGTAGACCTTGCTGGAATGTATAGCCTCTACCGATTCCCTTTCACGTCGGCGCACTGTACCAGAGACAACGATCTACCCAACTAATCTCATAGAATATTTCAGACGTCTGACTATGATGAGGTGATCCTGAAACTGTTGGCAACAATATCACTTCAGCGGCAGGGTGGATCCTTAACTATGAGACATAAAATAGACTAAAACTGCATGGGAGTTTTAAGGCACGGAGTTGGCAGATGCTGTCAGAGATGCCAGCGCCTGCCAACTATCGGACGGCGCAAGGGAGAGGGGGCCTAATCCAGCCCAGTTCGGAATTAGGGATTGCATTTTGCCCCTCGTGCAATAAATAGGTCGAAAGCAAAGATGTAACTATGTGTTTTAAAATAGAAGTGTTATTTGTTAAATTATATTATTGCAATTTTTTTCCACTAAAATATCCATAGAGCTAGTGAGGACTTCGGTCCTTTTTACAAATATTTTTTTATAGTTTTTATAGGCTTATAAAAGTCTAATTGCGTAAACAAAATGCGAATTGTTATGTAGCCATGCCATGCTCCTTATTTTGCGGGTTTCAATAGGGCACAAAAAACTGACAAAATAATCATTGTTATGCAGCTGTGACATGCTCCTTATTTACCGGTTGTCAATGGGCTACCGGATAATGACAAACCGCACAATACGCGCGTAGGTCATGTGAACGAGAAGTACCTCCTTGGTTGCGCCAGCCCACTGCTGCATTGAACTACATCTTACATAATTTAGCAATACATTATTGTTCAATTATATAAACATATTCTATGCAATATTCCAGACATACCATGCACATAACACGCATTCCTGTTAATTAACCGAGAGCAATTCGCTAATGAAATTAATAAGCGACACGGCTTGTCACATAACTCAAGTGGGACCTCGGGCGCACTTTGCCCTGTCTGGTAGTTTAGTATCTCTGTTCTGACACGGCGAACAGTATTACAAGCGAACTATATAACAAAATTGTCTGCTCTTATTTTTTTTTAATTTTTCGGTAAATTACTAATTATACGCTGTCTTTGGTTAATAATTGTAGAACTTGGATATTTCTTAGCAGAGCTACGAGTGCATAGAGCAATTTTAAAATGAAATTATTAAATGACAAAGCTTATGACATAACTCGTGTCGTCGTGGATATCGGGCGCACTTCAGCCTGTCTGGTAGTATTGTATCTCTATTTTTTTGTTTACGCAGGGAGACGCTATTATGTACCTGCAATGGCCCTGGGTGGGTTTCAGTGTTTGTGGGGCTCGCGGCATATTATATTGACGAAAACCCACAAAAACCACCGCAAACGACACCAGTGCCGCCTTTGGTGATGTGCCCCGGAACAACAAATCGTCTGGGCACCTCGACGGCCAGCCAGTCCCCTAAGAGAATGACGCCTCCTCCACAGCAGGGTTGAAACGAACCACCGGACAATCCCACCAACTTTGGGACAGTGTAATGGGGTGAGGTTCCCATCCTCGCCCCTTGTCCCGTGCGCCCTTGGTCCTGTTGCTCTTTGGCCCCCTCTTCTTATAAGAGGGATATCATGAGCGCTTCATCCTGTTTTTTAGCCCAGGAGGGGTGCAGGATCCCCCCTATGTTGAATTGGCTTCACCACCACGCCGAACTATGGTGGGGAGTTTTCTAGCTCTGTGCCGACATGGCGAACAGCCATTACTCAAAGGTGCTCGGGCGCACTTCGCCCTGTCTGATAGTTTACTAACTCTACACTGACATAGCGAGTAGCATTATAAGTGAACAAACTTGTTACAGAACTGTCTCCTTATGTGTCGTTCTTATTTTTAGGTAAATTGTAAAATATAGACTTTCTCTAATTAAAAATAAATTAAATTTAAAAAGGTGTGTTTAGATATGCCCTACATTTATGTGTAATAATAGCGGGCGTCTGCTGCCCCGGCTTCGCACGGATATTTTTACAAGACATGGCAAAAATTGCAAGTGTTAATTTCAGCTTCGTTAACGTTACACGTTATTATGATAACGAATTCAATTTATGATAGAACAATGTTTGTCGGGACAGCTAGTTCTCAATTATTTCTGCAACTATATAAGGAGTTACTTTGATATTTTTTTCACATTTTTGGTTTCGAAGGTTTCATAATGTACAAAACGTTTTAGAACATGTTATATAATAGTCTATGTCCGCACATATTCCATACAAACAAACTATGAAATGTATCTACTTGACACTGCGCAGACGTGTTTGCATATATCTTCTATAGACCTACGTTTCAATTTACATTAATCAATTTTTAACATGCCTAAAACTCTCTGAGACTATTTACAAGTAAGGGGAGTAGTGGTCGATGTGTCGTACTTTAAGGGATGACAATATCCATTGGCCATGTTCAGTAGTCGACGAAAAAAATATTAATAATGTTAGTTACCACCTAACATTGGTGGTAACTAACATTATTACACCTGCATAGTAGATATTAGAAAACCATCTAGTATCTACTATGTAGGTGTCATAAAGTCAGCCTTTACTGACGTTATACGACAACGAAATTTGTTACAACACTACGATAACAAGTTTTGGAGTTTATTTCTTACAAAAGTCTACTACTTAATGAGGTGTGTCCGTGTGTGCGTGCGTTCCGTTTGTGTGTGTGTGTGTGTGTGTGTGTGTGTGTGTGTGTGTGTGTGTGTGTGTGTGTGTGTATGTGAGAGAGAGATAGATAGAATAATTGTAATTGTAAGTGTTCATTGAGAATTAAATCTTTCAACATTTGAAATAACAGGTTGTATACATTTTCAGCTAGCTACATTTTCACATTCCTATCTACGAAGTCTGAATTACAAAATTACTGAGAGTTTTATATAGAATTTTCGTATTTTTTTGTCGCAAAATTTCTGAGGCAGTTGAGAAATGTTAAGAATAACGTGTGCATGTGTATTTTGTAATTTGACTAATATATTTCGGTTTTTTACAGATTATGCTTGGAGGAATATGACCAGGATTGAAAAATAATTGTCCCGTCATGTTACTTAAATTGGTTATTTTGATAAGTAAAACTTTAAGGAAATTTATTTGCCGAGAATTAATATAAAAGTGTAGTCAAAAAACATAGAACATAACAGGTTGACTTTTATTTTGTCCATGCTAAATTCACTTTTGTAATCGAGTACGACTAATGACGCTGAAGTGTATTTTAACAGCTAATACTTTACTTACAAACTACCAGGTAGGTAATAAAAACATATTTTGATGTTAGAGTATTAGAATATTATCCCTTTTGTGGTGGCTTCAGGACCCGCTTTTACTGGCCCTGGGTCCAGTGGTATTCGGGGCTTCTGACACAAGGTAGTGTCGAATACCCACAAAAATTACCGCAAGCGCCATCTTTACGGTGAACCCAGCGCATGCTTTGGAATTATTAATTATCAGGGCACCTAGACGGCAAGTAGGCATACCACGAAACAGCTCCATCGACCTCGTAACAGTGCAATGTGACACCACAATCAGATTACATTGGGATGCGGTACCCAGTCTCGTGCCTCGACCCGTGAGCAAAAGCGGCCCCTCCTCCTGCTCCAGAGACCATAGCTAATAAGAGCAACACTCTCGTTTAATCAACCAAGCCGAAGGTATCTAGGCTCCCCATCGACTATTGATCCTCACCACCATGACGAGGTGCGAACCATGGGTATGATTCTTCTAAGGTATTAATAGAGGGTTTTAGTGCATGACACTACATCCTCCTATGCAATGGAATTGGGCCGGTACGACCTCTCGCTCACATAATACCGCCGTAAAGTGACATCTTCAGTGTCGCGTTTTGTGCGGTTTGTGAGTTGCCGCTGACCTATTGGAGGGGGGGGGGGGGAAGAAGGGTAACGCATCGGCATGTTAATTATGTGGATGTTCATGGGCGTCGGTAGTCGTAAAAAGGCTCCGATTGCTCTGCTGCCCCTTATTCTATAAAACAAATCTTCCTTTAGTCAATCCTACCAGCTTATAGATTTTGTTACAATTTTAAATGTGACCATCTTTATACTACGCAAGCAACTCCACCCCAATATTTCATTCCTTATTCTACTTAAGAATTCAATTTCGATATTAATAAGTTAGACCGAAGGCGATCGCCACTACTACACGGTCAATTTGAATGTATAAACTGTAAAGTTACAAATTGTGCAGTATTATTGACCATTTATGATTAATATTGGAGACTTGCGCAGTCTCCAGTAAGTTAAACTCATTGAAACTTTTATTCTAACATTGCGCATGCTAAAATAAAAGTTTCAGTGAGTTTAATTTACTGCACAATTATTTTTCTTTCCATTTCAAATTTCACAAGAATTTGGCAAATGTTTGATATGTGGGATTACGCAACTTTGAAACACGTGTTGATACAAAGGATAATTGTTCCAATCCATCACTCGATGTCTTAATAATAATATTGTAATGTACTTATTGACAAAGGCCATACATATAGAGATATTATCATTAATCAATACCTACTGACAATTACGTAAACGTGAGTCAATGCGAGGATACATTTTCTTTCGTAACGTATAAATTAATTAAAAAGATTTAGGTCGGCCGTGTGACAAATGTACACTCGTGTAATTTTTATCCTTCCACGCAAAATCTGCTGAAATCACGGTTATAACCGTGTAAAACCATTCTTTTTCTTTAGCACATAAAATTATTTCACATTAAAATCTATACCTGCGCCGTTTTTTTTTTAATCAAAACCCATACAATCGTACTTGTGTGAAAGATTGTCGAACACATGCACCGCCACGCAATTTCAACCGTGTAACTCCGGTTATACTATTCGTTGCATATTGGTGTACCTTTAACCTTCCTAGATAAATCGAGTATTCGACGCAAAAGTAATTCTTCAATTCGAGCAGGCACTTTCTAAAATTTGCGCGTTCAAAAAAAACAAAAAAACCTACAAACTCTCCACCTTTATTGATGTCTTAAGTTTACGCCAATGTTACTCATTACAATATAACTACTTTGACGGTACGGTTTTTAACTACGAACCGACGTTTCAGAAGCTTTACAGCAACCATAGTCAAGAGTGGAATGATATGACATATACCCTGGTGTTACTAATTATTAAAAGTATCTGAAGAATTATAATGGTTAATTGTACCGTTTTACCATTTCCGAGAGACCATGGTTGCTGTGGAGCTCCCGGAACATGGGGCTAGTTAAATAATTTTATATACCGTGGTAAAATCTGTAAAAGTAGTATTCAGCTTTATATGATCAGTATAGATATGTACATTTATAAACGCAATAATATTTTATTTCTTTAGTTTCTCTATATTATATTCCTTTTAGTTTATGAACTTAGTAATAAACATATAAAAATGTAATTATTATTTTTATCAAAAGAAATATTTCATCAAAACAACAGCCATTTATATGAAACAAAAAAAAAGCAATGATAATAAAATCCATCTTCCAATTCTTGAAAACTTATTCCACGTTCGCAATACAGAAAGTTGAATTCCAAGCGATTGGAACTGAAAAAGTAAATTACTATTACAGCTCTCAGCAACAGCTATAATGGACTTTGTTTCGCTTAGCTAATAACTATTTTTTCGATACAGAAATTATCGTATTTATATTGTTTTAATGTGATTTGAATTATTGTTTTATCACATAATGGGGCAAACGTACAGTCATGCTTTAAGCGTATTTCTCCCGCGCACTACTTCTTTATTGAGTCGTCTTCCTCTTTCGATATTAATGTACCCAGATCCCGCGTTATTAACACGAATGTAACGAAAACTCCATTATCAATATCTATTCTTCAGCTAATTAGGTAACATTTAAACAAATATGGCCTTCTTCTGACAGTCTGGTAATAATTACAGAACGATAGAAATTTTTGAATTTATATAGGTAACACCAAGCTATACCAAGGACCAACACTAAAGCTAACATGCGCGAAGTTAAGGGAAGTAGCTTGTGAATTATATAAAAGGCGAGAATACATATTTTATTTCAAAACAAGGAAGAAGTGTAAGTGGAAGCGCACTCCGAGCGCTGTAACAACACTAGTGATATGTTAATAGCCCTCGTCAGCGCCATTGTGTGAGCGCCAAGTCAACTAAAAGAGCACACAAATTACGAGAGCTCCCTGAATAGTTAATTACGTAGCTTGTTTACGACTATATTAATGTATCTCCTTGAAAAATCTGGTGGTAAATGGGAATTACTTTCATGCTCCAACACTTGCTTTATGGATTGGGCTTATTTGTCTGTTTATTGTAACACTCGTAGAAAACAGATGCAGCGTAGACGCTATGTTACGGAAACTTCGACGGGCTTATCTGCATACATTTTACGTGTTATTCAGGTGTAGAATAGATTCAAAAAACAGATACCAAATAGATTAAAATAATGGCAAAATTTATTGTAAATAAATGCGTTTTGTTATTATTGTGACTCGAGAGAAATAAGAAGCGCTGAATCGATTAAGATGACACTTTTGTCAAAATATCAATTGATAGTTTTATATTTTTCTTTTTTTAAACATTCCAATCACATTATTAAACAAATAAAATAATTTAAAATGGTTTTATACTATAATCCTGACATTTAGGTATTAAGATATATCTCAAAAAAATCAGATAGAAACTTTTCGACATGAAATACTAGCGCGACAAAAACTGGTTCTAGTCGCACTAGTATTTCATGTCTAGAAGTATAAATAAAAATAATCAAGGGCAAAGAACTAAGATAATTCAGCAGTAGTTGAAAACACGAATGCATTAAACAGAGTAAAGAATAACAGGATTATGTAAAGAAGAGTGGCTTCGTGTAAGACAGCCAATTAATTTACGAGCTGCAACAAAAGAGAATACGGAGATTTAAAAATATAACTTTTAGTTAAAATATGTAAGCAAAATATTTGAAATTTAAGTTGCATAACAGTAAGTTTATTTATGAAAAATTCTACATTTAAAGTATGCGAGCGAATTACTGTTGAACCGGTTCACAGAACTTGGACTTGTTTAGTATTTGACTTGGAAGATTTATTACCACCCCACACTATAGAAGGGTAACTGTAATGTACAATGCATTGTTCAGTGTATTTAAACTGCTGTTACTACGGACTCTTAAACTGCTCACAAAGCCAAACTTTGATTGGAACACACGATTGTAAAGTGCACTGAACAGCTTGCCAGAGCTGTTAAACTTAGCGTAGGAGCGCTTTGTGAAGGCTTTCCGTGCTATGCGTGTTGCGCCAAGGTTTTCCAGACGCTTTGTTTCTCATATGTCTACATTTTTGTAAACGTTGTAACGGTATAAACCTATTCCGGTCTAAAACAATACAAGATTTCGATTTCACGTCTTCGCGATTCAGCACGTCTTTGTACCAATATCACGCGCCCTGCTAGAGTTGAAACTTGTGGCCTGGTAAATGTTAAGAAGCTACATAAGATTGAAGAGACTCGAGGGAATCTAACAAACAGGCAAATGTCGTCGGCGTATAAGATTTCCATCATTGAGATTTTTCTTAACATGTCCTTTGGATTTGAAGCGAGTAAGATCAAAAATACTCTTACCAGTTCTGGAGTTTATTTGGGTTAAACCATTGCAGGTCTTCATGGCATCTCGTGTAACAGAAGCTATTTATGGTGCTAGTACGCATCCGTATTTCACGCTACTGGATCTTGGAAAATACTCTGAAAAACCATTTTCATATCGTACTCTTGCCCTCGAATTTTCATGGAATTAGCAGATAATGTTAAGTAATTTTCGGGGCAACCAGCTTTCCTTAGCGCAATCTACAGGGCATCACGTGGAACTCTGTTCAAGGCTTTTTCGAAATCGACAATTGTGGAACATGCATCCACATATATTTTGTTATTCCCTTATGATTCGCCCCTCCAATAGGCTATTAAAACTCACAAGCCGCAGGAAATACGAATTTGCACGGGGATCGGTAATCATCCAAAAATTGTAAGCGAGTTTGTTTTATGCTTGTTTTTGTGAACCAAGCATTGAACACTCAGTATTACAAAAACTTTTGAAAAAAAAATCCTAATTTCCACAACTTATAATATATAACCACGTGCTAATTAACATTTAGAAATTATACAGAAACAATCTTATTTCTCTTAGCACGTCTTCGCACTCTTACCGTTGCCGGGTCGAGGGGAGTCCAGACCGGAGCTAAGCTCCCTACTGGAAATGTGTTGTTCGAGCCTCGTCAATACGAGGCTGTGGTTAATGCGAGGTCATGTTGACCTCTGAGTGCGTATGCACATATGTTTATGTGCTTGGGCTATTGGTATCTTTGTACGATCGGCGTCTATCCATTTGTCGGGGCACTCTCACAGGTCCCAGAGACAATCTTATTACTCGTTACGTCTTCGCACTCTTCCCGTTGCCGGGTCGAGGGGGGTCCAGACCGGAGCTTAGCTCCCTACTGGAGATGTGTTGTTCGAGCCTCGTCAATACGAGGCTGTGGTTGATGCGAGGTCATGTTGACCTCTGAGTGCGTATGCACATATGTTTATGTGCCTGGGCTATTGGTATCTTTGTACGATCGGCGTCTATCCATTTGTCGGGGCACTCTCACAGGTCCCAGAGCGAACTGGGAAACGTGTATGGTTCCACTCCTGTGATGGCCCTATGGACAGGTACCGAATCGCACGCTGTGTTTACGATACGGTGTATTGGTGGAAAAGTAAAGGTCAAAGGTCAGACGCGACAAACAGAAGAAAAGAAAGAAAAAAAAAAAGAAAAAGATGGGTCCTGGCCGTGAAGTTGGTGTCACGGGAGAAGTGGCGGGCCGTATCCTTGCGGGAGCGTGGCAACGGGGTTGTCACGTCCCACTCAGTACCGCCCGTGTGGTGTCGGCGATGTCCGTCTGCAGCGTCCAGCGAGAGGGAGAAGTGTATGTATGTATATAACCTGTGAAAATGAAGTCAAATGGATTAGTAGTGATTTTTTTTTCTAGCCTGTGTGGGAGGTGTACGGAAACTGGTTATCCGTCCCCCTCCCTCGGCAGGCCATATTTGTCCGGGGGGCAGGCGTGCCAGGGCGCGAGACCCCTGGGAGTCTCGTGCTCCGACGCGTCCGCCTTTTCGAACAGGTTGCTCGACATCCTGCCGACAAAGTCATCAAGGGGCTCGACGCGCAGGTCCCTGAGTATAGTTTGCTTCCTCACGAACCTTGGAGCCTTGACCAGTTGCCGTAACACCTTGTTCTGAACGACACGGAGCTTCCGCTTGTTCGTATCGCTCAGCAAGTGATGCCAGGCAGGAGTCGCGTATGTTAGCGTCCATCTTATGTGGATGTTGTAGAGTGCCATCCTCATTTTTAGTGGGATGGCACTCGCCCGCAGGAGTGGCGCCAGCCTGGCGGTGGCTGATCTGGACTTTCTGATGGCGGTTTCGGCCTGACGAGCCATCGTGAGTCCGGAGTCTAGCACGACTCCCAAGTAGTTGGCTGTCCTGTGCCATGGAATCGCGACGCTCTGTACCTTGAGCGCACCAACGGTGCTCTGTCTGGGAAAGGTGATCGCTTGTGATTTAGATGGATTGACCGCCAGCCGCCACTTCTGGAGCCGCTCCGGCAGGAGATCGAGGGTTCTCTGTAGTTTTTTGGCCGCGTGCCTCGCGTTAAGAGTCGCGGCCAAGAAGGCGGTGTCGTCCGCGTAGAGCGCGGCGGTCACTCCGGGGGAAACAGGCACGTCCCCGGCGAAAAAGTTGTAGAGGGCTGGCGAGAGACAGCTCCCTTGTGGTACACCTGCACGAATACATTTCCTCTCGGACAAGACCTCGTCCACTCTCACCTGGAATGTCCTGTCAGAGAGAAATGACGCAATCACTTTTATGAGAGGTTTAGCCACATTTCTTTGGATTAATTTGTATATTAACCCGTTATGCCATACGGAGTCGAATGCTTTCTGCATGTCGAGGAATACGGCGGCTACAGCTTCTTTCTTGTTTCTAGCCACTGCGATCAAATGGGTGACCCTGACCAGTTGGTGAGTGGTACCGTGGTTGGGTCGGAAACCGAATTGCTCGTCTCTGAGTGGTAGAAGGGGGGTGAGTTGTCTCAGTATGAGCAACTCTAGGGTCTTCGACAGAGTGGGTAGCAGAGTTATCGGGCGATAGTTGTCCGCTTTCCTGCTGTCCTTACCCTGTTTTTGCAACATGATGATGTGGCCTAACTTCCAGCTAGTGGGGAAGTATCCACAATCTTATTATCAGAAATAGAATAATTTATACTTACTGGTCACTGCAGTAAGTATCGCCGGCATAGCCGACCTGAATTTGTTGCCATAAACCAGTAGCGCTATATCTTAAAAATTGATACGATCATGATACTGTCTCTGTCTGTCTCTCTCTCTCTCTCTCTCTCTCTCTCCTAAACCCCATTCTCACTTACTGTTGGGTCTAAGCCAAGATTCAAGATACTACAAGGGTCTAACTTCATACCATTCTTTTTCTCACGCATAAATCATAGTGCCATAGTGATACCTATTCATTATGCTATCAGACACATATCTATACTTACTTTCTTACAACAAACCATTGTATAACAAGTGATTGTGTAGTGCGAACGGTACTGACCGGGAAATATGAAGTAGGCTCAAAAGAGCTATTTTGATTTCTGATAATTCTGAAAATATCTGAGCATCTTAGATAGATTTATGGTAATATTTAATAACCACTGCAAAAAATTGAAACACAGGACACAATTTTAATAAAATACAAAGTAACATTTTCATTTCAGTTCTATCTTAGCGGTAAACGTTATTAATCCTGCAAGTTTCATGCTATGAGGAAGAGCTCAACTTGTCAAACAGTCAATTTATTTGTCCTGAAACCAAATGTTAGCGAAATAGTATGTACATATTCGAGTAGAGGCGGATCGCTAGGAATTATTTAATTTATAATAAATACTTCCACGAAAGCAATACAATTGTACCATCCACCGCGAATCCTTGTATCCAATTCGTGCCTTACCGCTTAGAAACACGCGCAAGTGATGTAGGCACATAAAATATTATATATTATTGACGTTAAATATCTTTAGTGGAAGTGATTTTATTTTCCGAAACGTAGTCGCGGCGGTGCTAATTTTATAGCGGACTATAATATTAATGTGCGGTCGAGTTATATTGCGAGTGTCCAGTATACCTCTATAGCAAGTTGCCATGGACAAGAGACAAACAGCTGAGCATTTCGACCTTGACGAGGATTCCTGCCGTTCGAATTACGTCATACCGCGGGATTCCGAGATAGTTTCAGACATGCCGCCACCAAAAGTTGGAACGACCTCCCATCACCCATACGCACTGTGCAAACAATTAGAAATTTTAAAATTAAATATAAATCCTTCCTACTTGGATATCAATTAGATACAAAACTAGTTATGTTATAATATAAACCACCTCCATGGATTTCAGAAAGCAAGAGCTTTATGTATATACTTGCTAATGAAAATAATGGAACAACTGAGATTTTTTTATAAATCCAATGAAATGACACTATCGATATGTTTTAACATGTTGTCACTCTTTACCGGAACGACTTCTAAGTCGTGGTGCGTGTCGTGACGGCGCGGCGGTGGATTTTCTGTTAAGAGCTGGGTATTAATTGCTACCTTGACTTGCCCCTTGTTGTGACGTATTACGATACTATATTATATGTATAAGTCCATAGGTTTGCCTCATGATAAGTCACAATGGTTTGTACCTTAAACATAACTAAAACCTATTTCTTGAAACCTTACATTGGTTTGTTTACCATTCATATCCCGGTGTCGCGGTGCAAGCAAGACTAATGTTTAATTGCGGGTCCAAAAGTCAACTTTTGAAACGTTGAATATAATTTGTAAAAAAATATGTTTAGCTAACACATAATTACTGTGGCCTTAAACCACGTAAAACCACGTAAAATCAGGGCTACGGTGTTCTTGAGCGGGTGATAACACAAGCATCGAACTAAGTATTTCCCATTTTAGGTGTCAGTTACACCGTTGTGCATTTTCCCATACATGATCATTGTACCATATATTCTATATATGTATAATATTCAAATGTACTTTCTTATTATTTCTGTTTGTTGTACTCTTTATTTTCTACTTTTTGTTCGCAGAATAAGCGTTTTCTTCTTCTTTATTATGCTATTTTTTATTTACTTGCTGTTTTACATATACCTATATGTTGAAGTGTGTAAGTGTGTATGTATTAACTAACTTAAATAAAAGTTTTTCTCTACCCAAATTATTAGGGAACTGCCGCAAAGAAGTTTGTTTATACTACCTTGCCACAATCTTTCCTTAACTGACCTAAGAAAAGGAGTTTTAGAATTTGACTATATGGTATGTCTGCATGTATGTCACGCGATTACATCAGATGTGATTTTCAAAAATATTTTTGACGGTTTAGTAATCAATGAACGCCAGGTAATAATCTATTCCATTCCTTTGTGAATAAGTGTGCGATGAACAATTGTGCTGGTTTGTCCACTTATTGTTAACTCAATCTTTAAATTATACAAAATAATAACAATTTAGTAATGTTAATATAATTTCATCAAATTATGAAATTTTTTATCTATGTTTTCTTATAATTTCATAAGTTTGAGGATTTTTACATCTTTTATAAACAGGTAAAATTAATGTCCGTAAACATAATTAACGGCCAAACAGTTTTTTTCTCGTGTTTGAAAATGCGTACTCCCCAACTGGAGTTTCCGAGTCAGGGTCAGACCCAGACCCTGACTTAGTGACGCTGAGTGCTCCCGGGAGAGTCATGGTATCCTGGAGAAAGTAAAGGATATTTCTCAAATTTTGTTATTTTCATAAACTTTCTAATATTATACGAATATCGATTATTAATTGTATTAATCTGAGTTTAATCACATCCTTCTTAGGCTGCTTCTGCACAGCCACCGTCCTCCCACCTGGTCAATGGTCAAATAACAATAGATCGGTCGTAATGGCGTTAATTGAAAGAGACCTTTATAAAGCAGGGGATCGATAATGACTGCCAATGATGATGATGATGATAATTGTAATCAGTGCTATGTCAGTGAGCTGTTGATGGAAGGTGAAGGTCTTGTAACGTAGGAGAATTCGTTCTGTGACCATTTCCTGTATGCATACTTAGAACGTAATCGTCCAAACTCTCAAGAGTTGAAACATTGTATAACCGCAGGATTGAGCAAATAATTAAATAATTTAGTTAAGCTTCAACAAAAATAGACTTCTTAAATAACAATACTAAAAAGTTAAATATCTTAGATAGTTAAATACATTGTCTTAGTTAAACATTGACTAATTTGAACATTTGGTCTTCCAATGGTTACTAGACAAACACATAATATAAATACAGTTACTAGACAACGGAAATATTTTTACAAGTATAAAATTTTAGATTAGCGAAATTGTCATAATATCATACCATATAAACAGCCATGGCCTAGGCGGGATTCAAACCCGCGCTCTCAACACATGTACTAACCGCCACGTTACCAACTAAACCAGCAGGTCGAGATAATATCATTGTCATATGTCATCTTTGATTAATGTCAAATGTAACCCATACTAAAAGTTTTTAAAGCTGAAGAAAAAAAAAGCAGTTCAAGTTCAGACTAACTGTAAATGTAATTAACTCTGCGAATCTGATGGTACGGAGAAAAAGTCAATGGTTATAGTTTTGTCTGGTGACGAAAACTCACCAGCCATCACCATTATATATAGCCTAGGTGATGAACCAGTAAAAGAGCTAGTAAATACCATTTATTTCGAACCCACGTCCCTTCAAGACCGCACCGCAAGCTGTGAACGGCTGAGCAGCTTTCAATAGTAGTAAATGTGACAAAATTTTCCGTTTTGGTAGGCTTATTATCTGATGCAGCCGGGAACGATCACGTGGCATTATTTCAAGGTATCGACCCAGCATATGGCAATGCTGAAGGAAATGTCTTTTAGCTCAGTTTGGGTGTAATGCACAGCGCGGTCCGCCTGTACCAATTCAGTGAAGCTTTCTCCTGAAACGAAATCATTATTTAAAACACAATAAGTCATACGTTCATTTTTCATCATCAATTCTTACTGTTGGATAGTCTTGAGTAACAAATTGTATCCTGCAACTATAGAGATCAAAGCCTTTTATTTATTTTATATATTTCATAGATTGCATAAACATTCTTAAACTTTATATAGACGAATCAATAGAAAGTTTTATAAATTGAAAAATAATATTGTTAATAAATAATATCCCAATAAAATTAAATATTCACATTACTTTCACTGATGCAACACAATCTAGGCCAGTGCAACTGCAATAATGTACGAAAATTAGTTTCTACTATAAACAACATCAAAATAGCGATAATGAGCTATTCCCATTAGAATAGAATAGAATTTATTTAGAACTGTTACATAATAAAAAGTTACTTCTAACATAAATGAAGGCACGTTTAAAATGGTGCAAAAAAGCAGTACCGACTGTAAAAATGCAAATAAAGAATATGCACACAACAATAAAACAAACAAAAAATATAATACGGCGAAGTCAATAGGAAAAAGAAAAAAATTGTGTCTTACTTAGATGATTTTCGACACCTACTTAAATATTGACAGAAAAAAGCACAATAGTGTAACTAACTCCTTTAATGGCAACCACTCAATACAATGTTTATGATATCAACCACGATATAATAACCACAACCATGAGCGTTTATGCTACGTAAGACGTTGGCGTGAAAATATAGCCACATTTTTTATAGTAGCTGTAGCGAACTAGTAATATAAGTCATTTGACGACTACCGACACACACGGACACATGCATATGTATCCATTGGAGAATAGTAATGCCCACCTTTTCACCTCCGCTCCAAGAAAGGGGCCACTCGCTACTCACAAACCACACGAAACGCGACAACATAGCTGTCACTTTATGGTGGTGACACGTGTGCGATACCTAACCTGTCGTGCCGGCCTATTCGCTCGCACTACCTTTGACTAAAAACAGGTTTTTCTACTACAATGTCCATACAACTCTATAGGCACATTATTATGCATAGTCTATTATCTACAGTATCTATTAATATGGCAGTTGATATTGAAGCCATCGCTGATGTAGAAAAAGGATCCTTAATTTACCTATAGTTACATGTATATATGTGTAGGCAGTCTAAGGCAAAAGTATGTATATTGTACGACCATTACGAGACCATTACCACTATCGTCAGTCCGAATGTCCTCTTTTCGTATTAGTAGGGATTGCAATAGAAACAAAAGTTAAAAATGGAACAAGGGACTTAAATGTTGCTTTGATGATAATATAATCTAATAATCGGGGTTTGATAAAATCAATTTATTTGTTGTGCGATTGTTGCAGTATAAATGATATACAATTTTTTTTTGCTTGTATAAAAAAAAAGAACGGCACACTTTTCTATTTGTTGCTTATAGTTTACTCAATTTTTTTTTATATTATGACAAAATCATTCAGTTTTTTACTAGAAATTTTACATTTGAAACAAAAAGTGCACACTTTTTATGCACTTATAATTACATACAAGCCTAACTATATAGTGTCTTATAAATTACTTTAATGAACCAGTTAAAAGTTATTGTGTTCCGTATATAATTAGGACAGTTAGTGTTAATTTATGATTATTGTTTACAATTAGCATTAATCTCAATTAGACTTGCACATAGGAAAAGAATCGCTATTTTGCTCAATATCGACTACCTATGAGATAGTCATCATGAATCGTCATAGTGAAAATTGTGAGCAACCTGATTAGGGTCTCCCGACATTTGAATTGATGGCATAGAAAACATTTCTTCAGAACTCAATGAACACTGAAGATGAACAAGCGAACTAAAACAAAATAATCACTTTACAAAGTTAAACAGGGGTCGGAGCTTTTCAACGACATCGAATTATAGGAAAGTTGTTGTGAGGATGGGAACCTCACCCCATTGCACTGCCCCAAAGTCGGTGGGGTTGTCCTGTGGTGCGGGACAACCCCATCTGTGGAGGTGGCGTCGGTCTCTTCGGGGGCTGACTTGCTGTCGAGGTGCCCTGATGATTTGTTGTTCCGGGGCACCTCATCAAAGATGGCACTGGTGGCACTCGCGGTGGTTTTTGTGGGTATTCGGCACTATATAATGTGCTGCGAGCCCCACACACCACTGGAACCCACCCAGGGCCAGTGAAGGCGCGTAAATGCGTTTCCCCGCGTCAACAACAAAAAAAAAGGACAAACTAACAATTGGAGCAATATGCCCATTGAAAATTCAACGCGGTTTTATGCATTGCCATCTTTCTAATACTGCTCCCCTCCCCCAAAAAAAAAGCCTCCAGATTTTGAAATAAGAGCGCTATATCAAAGTTACATCAGTTCGTTATTATTTGAGCGCACCTACTCAATTTGGCTGCAATGAATCAATGACGTTTTCTGTAGCATTGGGAAACTGTGGCTTTAAGTCCGTAATTTACCTCCAACACATTTTGTGCATTAGAAGCACCTATCAGGAATGTTTAGATAATGTAAATGGAACCCGTCGACTATTGCAATGCTTAGGCTTCATTCCAAATTATGAAAAGAGTCTTACCCCCGTAATCAGGTTTCAGTACTTGAGGTTTACTCTAGACTAAATTAAAATGTCGACAAGCTTACCGATCGCTAAAAAATAATACATTTTTAGTACAAAAGTTTCCCAGATGCACAATTTGCTCATTAAATCGGTGTGTTAACAGTTACAGCTGGATATACACAAATACCTTAGGACGGGAAAAACATGTGACATTACGTAAATATAACAATGGCTATAATGCAAAATTTATAGCCTCAAGGAAGATTATACAAGAACATCTTTGGTGGGCCGCAAATATTTTTACTAATGAAAATCATTTCGAGAGACCTAGTTTTCACTTGAAATATTTTCTGTTGAATCAAAGCCTGGGGTGGTTTTTGTAACGGTTCTCGGACGGGTGATAAACGAAAAAAGGACGATTTACAATTTCACATCAACTATTTGGAACTGTAGGCGGCATTTCTTGATATGAACGTATTCCCGAGACTTGAAAAACTGCGCTATTTTGTTGCCTTGTACTAATGTGTTACGGCCATCAGCTATATAAATAGAATGGGTGGAGTTTAATTCCCTCATTTAAGTCTAGAAAAGGAATATTTGGCAGTGGTTTGAGAAGCATAGGTATGGCTTTACGCTTCTTACATTAACTATAAAGATAATGTGGAAGCAGACCAGGAATTGCGAAATATAGATACAGAAATGGAAGTATCTAATACAATGTTCAGAAAAGTTTGTTAAAGGTTTGGCAAACCAGGCATAGACCTCTTCGCTGCTCGCGTCAATGCCAATATGTATCATCATCAATGTATCAAATATGTATCATGCAAACAAGATCCTGATTATTGAAAACTGATGCATTCATTTTCATGTGGAATTCATGTGCTTTCCCTCTATTTAATTTGATATCAAAGTGCCTTCAAAGATAAAGCAGCGTACTGGTTTTTCCCTACTGGCCTTCTCAACCATGGTTCCCTTTTCTGAAAGACATAGTCTGTTCAGAAATCATTTGTTTCAATGCTTATGAAGATATTGTTAATTTTGTCCACAGGAGACGTCGATTCAAACTTACTCTGGGTATCGCGAGGCTCTACGGAAATCCTTCTTTCGGAATCAGGAGCTCTTTCACGAGAAGCAGAATCTTTAGCACGCTCTGCGATAGAGCCGCAAAATAAGGAATTCCGCGACTGAGCGCGGAGAAAAAGTCGGCGACGATGGTTCCTGCCTGGGACTATACTGAGGAGCCAACTGGTACAAGGCGGGAGGTGCGGCCTGCGGTGGTGCCAGCAACAGCAAGAGAGACAGCGAGTGCACGGCGGCACGAGTGAGAGGTCCTACAAGCGAGAGAGACAGCGAGCGCCGACTTGTATATATTGCGAACATTTCGCGTAATAAATCAATATGGCACCATGGCGGAGAAGATCCAAGCCATGGTGGATCATTCAGCGCTG
>JAFELO010000939.1:255153-268423 GCA_017140195.1 Eumaeus atala | reverse complement strand
AGATACTGGCAGTGTTGCCGGGAGACCTGGTTCAGGTAGAGTTCGCATAACAATAACTCATGAGGATCGGTACATCCAACTAAGTGTTCGTCGTGAACGTACAGTGACGGCCCGTAAGTTACAGCACCAGCTACGGCTGACGACGGGTACCCGTGTCAGTGATCAATCGCACGTAATCGACTGCACGAAGACCAGCAAACGTTAAGACGACGAGTTGTTCGAATTCCTCTGAGCAGAGTTCAACGTACAGACCGATTAAGATTCTCCCCTCAGTATTTGAACTGGGGGATTAATCAGTGGGGCAAGGTGCTTTTTACAGACGAGTGCAAAGTATAATTTCTTAATTATGACCGGCGTGTTAGAGTGTGGAAACGACGTGGCGAGCGGTTTTCGGAGTCCTGCATTCACGAAGTTGACCGTTTCCGTCGTCACAACGTAATGGTTTGGGGTGGGATTAGTTTACACAGTAAAACCGAGCTCACCATTTTAAATTCGGGTACCGTAACTGCAGAACGTTACATCGAGGACGTCAACAGGCTTCAAGTGAACCGATTTGCACAGCGAGTGGGGCCTGGATTCATCCTAATGCAAGATAATGCCCGTGCACACACAGCTCGATCAACCCAAACTGTCATAGAAGGGTCTCATATTGAGGTATTACCATGGCCAGCTAACAGTCCGGATTTAAATCCGATCGAGCGATTTCCTTGTGGGACCAATTGAAACGAAGAGTTAGAGAGAATGAGCAAGGGGTCTACAACCAACAGCAGCTGATTGACGCTTTAAAAGATGCTTGGGAGGAGATTCCAGATGAAAACGTGAGGAATTTAATCCAGAGTATGCATACGAGGCTTCTGGAGTGTTTTGCTAAGAGAAGAGGACATACTCGTTATTAAAAAGAAGAAACAAAAGTGTCAAGAACAGTAGTTTGACTTTTTCCGGTGATTTCTTTTGTTCATGTTTTTTCACTCAAAATGGCCAATTTTATTATGAACATAAAAAAACAATTTATGATCATTACTTTAAGCAATTGTTAGCCTATGTTATAATCAATAACATTATTTTATAGTTACATAAGTTAAACAAGTTAATGTTTTTATTATTTTTATGATACATCAAAAAATCTTAGTGGCCCTTATTTTGTTTTAAGTAGTATATCAAACAAAATAAGGGCCATCTAAGTTGCAGCCGGGAGTCTCAGACAATTACCCAGATAAGACTTCACACCCTCACTTTTTACTAACCTTAATTAAAAACTGTATTACTAAACATTAATATAAATTGTCACATATAAAAACTTTGTTCAGATTCTGAATGTGGAGAGACAAGGATGAAATAAATGTATCTAAAAGTCTTAATAAGCCTTAATAGCCCTTTACCCCCTTTTCTGGGTAATTTCTTTTATTTTAATTAAAACTGTCACAAGAGGTAGTGCCATGCTGCATAGGTGGAGGTAGTGCCATGCATGTTACATGACACTACATCCTCCTATGCAACGGAACTGGGCCAGCACGATCGGGGAGGTACCTCTCACTAATTTGACACCGTCGTATAGTGACATCTACGGTGTCGCGTTTCGTGCTATTTGTGAGTATCCGGTGGTCCATTGGGAAGGAGGTGAAAAGGAGGGCAACAAATCGGCATAATTATGCTGATGTACACGGGTGTCGGTGGTCGTTGAAAGGCTCCGATCTCTCGTCTGTACTATATATACTTGCTGTATAACTTTAGTTTAATGTCAAATATTATCCTTTAATTTTCCGTAAGAATAATTATTATGATCAACAAGGCGGACGTTCCGTCCTCCATTAAGCACGTCAGTTGTCACTAACCAGATTTCACCTGAAGACCTTATGTAACGTACGGGATGCGTCGCCTTTGCTAATACGATTATAGTTGTACCAGAGCTCTCTCGAAGTTGACATCTTTGCACGTACTGCGTTTTAACTTTCAACAGGACGCCTTGAAAATTAAATTACTGGAAGTTGAGATCGTGTGTTACTACAGATTACCTCAAAAAGAAATACTTTCTCAACAAATTTCATTACAGATATATAAATTCATTACGGATAAAAGTAAAATGAAAATGCACACCGAGATGTGATTAAAAAGGCATATGTCTGGATCTAAAGTGACCTAAGGATTGGGGTCGGCCATGAGTCTAGAGACTAGATATGTTAAGGAAGAAAAATATGTAAAGGACGGTAAATAATTATTTTGTTATTATAATTGAAGACATCGGTAGGATTATGACAGAATACAATACTGCGGATGCCTTTTTACAGTGTACGGCGGCAGACGAGCAATCGGAGCAATTTTAAAACTACGAATTTTCTTGCCGATGCGCAGCCCTGCCTTCCCTTAAATGAGCCACCGGCCACTGACAAACCGCACGAAACACGACACTGAAGATGTCACTCTACGCCGGTATCATGTGAGCGAGAGGTACCTCCCCGGACGTGCCAGCCCAATTCTACTGCAACGCACCCTGTCTGTATTTCTTACTAACTTTAAGCCCATAAGGTAGTAGTCTCTAATTATTATTTCTTAACCCGATTGTTCCGTTCCCAGCTATAAAGATCATGAAAAGAAACTAGAAAAAAAATAATCACAAAAGTACAATTGTGCCTGTGCATTAAAACTTGACAACTACACTGAGTGTTACACTGTTGAAGACAATCTTAAAACATTTTACACGGTTTATCTTACGCGTCAAATATTCCCGACTCTCTTGAATTATGATTAAATTCCCGCAACAGCCCCTCTATGGCACAAGTTTTATTCATAATGTTTCTTACGAATGAAACTTAAGAAGACTTTATACACCTAATCCTATAGCAAAATATACTTCCATCTTCAAACGAAACCGTTGCCATTAATATTATTTTGATAATTTTCGAACGTTCCAGAATCTCCTCTGTTTATTTAATCTCCGTATTCTCCTAATAATCCCCGGCTGTTTGCTATATTAAGCCGGCTCAAATGTTACTTAGCAAAGTTACGTAATATCTATATGTTGTTGCATTGGCCAGAACCACAGCGAGATGAAATTAAATTCCAATAACGTGACATTACAGTAAAATATATTTCTTTATTGTTAATTGCTAAAGTATTATTATTGCAGTGAGCTGCTGATCACCTGAAGTGAGTGCCGGCCAGAGGGCATTTACATATGCTTAACCTGATTCCGAATGGTTGTCCAGCTTCACCTGATCTCTTCTTGGAGTCGTCAGCAATTCTGACAAATCGAAGTTAACAGCGAGACACCGGACAAATACTTATAGGAATTTTATGAAGGTGTGTTTGCCTTTCTTTCACAGCATTTAGGTACGGAAACAAATGTTATGTGTGATAGAAATACGTCTTCAACAGACCATGGTAACAAATTAGCCGTAACAAAGCAAAGGCATAATTTCACCAACACTTAAACTCAAAATATAAGTCTCGTCTCTGTCCAGCCTTAAGCAATTATCGGGAAAATACCAAGATTTTTATAGGTATAAATATTTATCAAAGATATTTTGCACTATAGTATTTTCATTTTGTTCTCTACATTATTAGTTTCGATACTTTGAAGTGGTCACGTTCCGAGCGAACACGAGATGAAACAATCGCTGAGATTGAGTTTGTGTACGACCGCAGACCATCCAGTTGTTGTGTTATAATTCTACTCGATTATGACAAAGTAAATAGAAAAGAAAATCCAAAGAACATTACTAAAGGAACATTTTGAACTCTATATTATTATAGCGTATAGAATATATCATAAATCATAAAATAGAGTAAATTATATTAAAATAATTATATCTGTTACCCGAGACTTCCTCCACGTGGATTACATACAAAACCACTTGGAAAATGATTATTTCTATAGCTTATGTGTTATTTTAGTGTATAAGCTAAATGATTACTAAGTTTCATTTAAAGCTGAAACAATTTAATATAGCTATGGCGTGATGAAACTTTCATATTTTTAGTATAAGCAAGGTGACGTAACGTGATTTGAATATATTTATTGCATATTTTTGGAGGACTTTTTTATTTCCGACAGCGAAGCACTTTTTGAGATAACGAAGATAGAAAAGGAAATAAACCTAAAAGCTTGAAAACGGTAATTTAGACAATACTTTCTTGGATTCTAAAAACTAGACACATTCTTTTAGAATCAAAGAAATTAGTTTTCAGAGTAGAGAGAGAAAAGAAAGTCCCATATTCCCTTCATTGTCATATAGAATTACGATTCAGATTTCAATTTACAAAACACCGTCAAGCGCCAATGTAAGATATTACAAAGCCTCTCATTCAGGTAATTATGCAAAATTTCAAGTTAAAGGCTATTTCATCCCCGGTTTACGGTGCGAGGTCCATCAAACAACATCCATTTCATGTATAATGAGGGCTGCTAAGCCGGGTGTTTACATTAATTTAGTCAATACTTCACTCAACTACTATACTCGAATATGGTTAGCATCGTCTCAATGTCACGCTTTCTTATATCTATAAGTTATATTCTAATTTCTTATATCCATATTTAAAGCGTAATATAAGCCGTAATATGATTCGGCATGTGTTATGATATGTCATTTTTGTATACGATTCAGACGGAAAAACAGTAAGCATTATTAATGACGGCAGAGAAAAAAGTCCTACACCAGCTGAAGTAGAAGATAAATGTTATGACGTACATAGAGAAGAACCTTGTATATTTATTACAATTTTATTTATTGACATAATTTGATATTTATAGGTAAAGTTCACTACGGTCTATTTGGAACGAGGGAGTGTCATGAGTCCTTCGAAGTCATGATGTAAATGTCACTTCGGTCTCTATGAACATATAAAACAACTAGCGATCCGTCGCAGCGTCTCTTCTGAACACAGGGGCATAATATGCACTAAAATCTTCGTCGGTAATCGCTCTATTCATGAGTGAGATCCGCATGAGAATTTGTTCAGTAGCGTTTGAGAAAATCTATGACATATTGATACACCAAAGTTATGGATATTTTTATACATTAGAAGGGAAGATATATTTGGCCGATTTTATAGGTTACAATTATAGTATCGATTCGTTAGTAGATACTAGAATTCTATATTTTAATTATTTCTAACCAAAATGTATACTTTATTTTCCACTCAAGTTCCTAATGAGCCAACCGGGGATTTAATACGACCCGCGAGTGTGGAGCAGACTAGACAAGCATGGCGATACGCTGCGCTCCGTTCTCTCTACCTACACAATAAGGGAACTGGCCTACAGTAATGCGTGTATGGTAAAACTGGCTCTTAACTTACGAAGTAATTAGTTACAATTTTCATCTGCCCTATGGAGTGTATTTAATTTTACGTAGCTATAGAAGCTCTAGTTATCCTCAGGTAATCCGACTGCTCAGTTGCGAACGTAAAAAAGCAAAATTAAACAAGACGAGACTAACTGACCCGACAGTGGTTTTAGGTTTATAATCACGGAGAACAAAACGATGGATTTTGCTTCACTGTTGATAGGTTTTTTATTAAGGTTACTGTCACGAACTCAATGGATTTTGTTGAATGTACAAAAAGTAATACGATTATTGTCAATCCATTTTAATGTGCATTCGCCGATTCAAATTGAAGCTTTTTCTAGTTTAGACTTATTCTAGCGAGATTTTCGATATAATTTGCAATTCGATAAAGGTGATAAGTCACTGTCTAAATCTGCATTGGTGCTGATTTTTCAGAGTTCCGTACCAGAAGGGTAAGAACGGGACACTATTACTAAGACTGCGCTGTCCGTCTGTCTGTCACCAGGCTGTACCTCATGAACCGTAATAGCTATACAGTTGAAATGTCCACAGATGATGCATTTCTTTTGCCGCTATAACTACAAATACAAAAAAAAAATAAGAGGAGCTCCGATACAAAAAACGTATTATTTAACCTCTTTTTATTGATAACAGTACGGAACCCTTTTTGCGAGAATCCGTTTTGCACTTAGTCCGTCTTCAACGAACAGGTAAATGAATCACCTTCTTTTTTTGCTACTACCACCAAGATCTGCACCGACGGAGGCTCCAGGCGGGCTCACGCCCAGACCCTTCTGCGCTCTCCGCCGCGCACGTCTTACTCGTTACGGCATAATGACGCATACGCGACGCACATGCCCGTAACGGTAGTGTATAGGCAACACGCTTCAGCGCCATCCATTTTCAGGGCTGGTTGCTTCGGCAGGTGAGTCGTTGCACACTCCTTAGCGGATTCCGACTTCCATGGCCACCGTCCTGCTGTCATGAGCGACCAACGCCTTTCATGGTGTCCCATGAGCGTTTTTTAGGCGCCTTAACACTACGTTTGGTTCATCCCACAGCGCCAGTTCTGCTTACCAAAATTGGCCCACTTGGCACCGTCATCAGATCTCCGGCTTCATCGTTCGAGTAAGCCGGAGTTCTCACGTTATCACATATAAACAGCATCATTTATAGCATAGGAAGACTTACGAGAAATCGGAGTCACTGGTGTCAACCGACACGCATTAACATCTGCACGTGCGTTGCCACGTTCACCAAAACCCCAAACGGGTCACTAACAACTCACAACTTAATTTTCTATAGGATTTAATATACCTCCTCCACATTTTATTTGCTTAATGGATGAAATGTACAACCTTGCCAAAGTACTCCTTCTTCCCATCGGGAAAGAATCCGGTAAGAAAACAAAATCTTTGAACATGTGTCTGTTGTTGTACCACGGGAGTCCAAGACCGGCAGCGGTATGACCAGGCCCCCACGAGTCGGTCGGCTCGATTGCTATAATTTGTCAGTACCGCGCTCCACTAAGCTCACTCTCACTGGAGCCCACTCCGCCGATGTTACAATTACAAACACGCCACTAGACATGAGAAATATCACCGCCATTTTCCTTATGTACTATAAAATGTGTTTCGCTTTGGCCTTTTAGGAAAACTAAAATAGAGAGATAGTGCCGTTTCGGACGAAAGAAATGCACAGGAATGTGTGGTGCGAAAATAATTAAACTAACATAAAATTGAAAAACAACAAGCTTGCGTTATCAAAACTTTATCAACGAGACATCATACATTTGTCTAAGTTTACGCAAATGTACTAATTACAATAATGTGGATTTTATCGCGGTTTATTTAGACCGTGACCAAGAAGTAAAGCTTCGTAAGTTCGAAACGTCGGGCCAGTTAAATAATTAAATAAATAGCGATATAATCCGTAAAAGTAGTTTTATTGAAGATCTTATGCGATAAAATTCGTTACTACCTTCAGACTGTAGCAGGGAATATAATAATCTTCATGCATACAAGGATAAGCTTGAAAACATCATGATATGGACAAACAAAAGGTTATAATTTAATGATTTTACTAGCTCCTAATATAATTTGCTACCTACACTGAAAATCCTCTAAGATTATCGTTTTCTCCAACACTTTACATGTAAATAATACTGATGTCTTGCGAGAGCAACTAAGTAGTTCCGTAACGAAAAAATTAAACAGACGTCTGCAGCGCTAAGATTAAGTGTTCCAACTGCCAGACCGAGATTGGATACGAATAAGAGCCAAGATTAAGAAAATACGTCTTTATATCTAGCAGAATTTAACCCTTTGAAATACACATTAGGGAGAGGGGTTCGGGCGAAGAAGGGTAACGCCTATGTTGATAGCCAGCAACAATACTACCGATTCCCCCTTAATTAAACAAGGCGATCCGGAATGAATACCAGAGGCAAGAAACTTCGCATCCTCCGATCATTAAAAAAAGCATATGTTCATTCATGAGCCTGATGATGCTAATTATGATGACGATTAAAAGAGCTACAATCGAACATACTGGTACGAAAGTACGGTCTTCACAGATTAGTTTCCCTATAGTCCTTTAGACAAACAGAAGCCCTTTGAGCTCTTTTAAACCTTTTAGATAAACTGAAAGGGCTTTTATGTCAAACCAAAAATAAATCTAAGTTAGTATTTTAAAGCTACTATACTTTGATATTATTTTTTAAGTATAGGGAAAAGGAGGAGAAACGGAAACTTTTGATGACTACTGACGGCCAGAAACATCTGCAGAATTGTAATGCTTTTAGCAGAAGGGTTGCACTCCTCCCCTCCAATGACCCACTGGAAATCCACAAAACGTACAACAGCTATAATAATTGATTTGAGCACAAGGTCCAGGATGGCCCATTGCAGGAGAGGAGAAAAATTGCGAACCTGCACGACAGTTATGCGGTTGTCTATGGGCATAGGTAGTCATAAAACGATCGATTGCTCTTTTGCCCCCTAAACTGTTAGAAGTGCTTTGTTTTACGTTTTAATTATATTTTGTAAGCATACGCACAATCGAAGTCAAACAATCTAGCATTACAGCGGAAACTCATTAACTAAATGAAATAATTTCCATATTATAAATAGACAAGATCAAGTCCTTCGATAGTTATAAGCTGCTATTAAGCGAACAAACAAGTTTTTTTATAGACTGAAAATGAACCCGGAAATTGATACGCAAAAATCCACCATCTTACTCGCTCAACTTTCAAGACATTAAAAACTATCTCAGCCTCGAAATCATTTGAGAAAATACCATATCTCAGTAACATCGAAAACAATGCAAAAAGAACTCTACAGCAACAAATATAAGTCACAATTTTGTGTCTGTCGTGAAAAAATTGATTGCTTCCTTGTTTATTGCGAATGAAGTGCGACGCTTGGAACATTAAAGGGTTTTATTGGTGCAATAAGTCCAGTATTCGGTGATATTGAATTTCAAACAGAGTGAAGTAAATTCAACAAACAATAAATTATTTAATCCATTACTCTAGTAATTGCTGAACACAAAGATTCATCATCATGAAGCGCCTCACTACTATATGTCAGCTATCAATAATGGGTGGTGTATATGTCGAACCCTTCTAAAACATCCTGTAAAAAATTCTAGCCAAGCTATGCTAGAGCTACTTGTTTCGCTATAAACGTAATGAAATCGATTAGTAGTGACACTAGTTAGTAGCACAAGTTCTTAAGGTATAGCACTATATATATATACACAGGGCTAGGATAACGTGGTGTGAAAAATCACACAGATATTGCTGTGTCAAACTCACAAATCACATGAAAGGCTGCTACATCATTGTACGTATCGCGAGAGCGAGCGGTAGCTCCTCGGTCAAACCTAACTAAAGGGATTGCAATGCAATAATGCAATAAGACACCACCTCTTACTAGTCACTTACTAGAAAACAGTTATTTTTAATGAATGATGGTGAAATGTTGGATTATAATTTTCCCGAATTCATTACTCAAAATATAATTCTGTTTTATTGCGAAACGGTTTTAGCATAATTAAAATTTCCCGCCAGTTTTCTTGACTCCTCACTGCAGCGACACTTAAGTGGGGATTATTTTCCGCCCAGAGCATGGCGCCGCATTAGTTTTCCTTTGTTATAAACCCGGAAAATTGTATCTCACTAACATGACAAACATTATTGTAGAGTAAATATTGTCCCATTTGACAAACAGACAAAGTTGTCGTAATGACCTGTCCATCTGTCTATGAGAAAGACATCATAACATAAGTATTTCCCGTTGACTTGGAATCGAAAATAGCTAATATATCATTGAACAAATAACTATGTAAGCAGTCGCTTAAAACATGCTGAATATGCCGGTGTCACTTATGTTCTCTATACGAAAATAACGGATGAGGTTTGAAACTCACACGTTAAAAGTTGTCATCCAATTCAGGTTGTAGAAAGGAATATGTTAATCTACATGTACTATGAAATCAGTTTTCAACATTGCAATTAATGTGAACAATAATAAACAATTGAATAGACAGCGAGTCATTACTACTGCTTGCATTTGCAATATACCTCTGAGTCATAGACAGCATTGATTGTGTAGTATAATTAATCTATTGCTAATGTTAGGACATCTGGGTTTGGGTCTATTATAGCCTACATTTAGTTATAATTAGGCCCTAAAGTATAGACCTAAACAGTTTATTGTGTAATTGCTAATTTAACCTAATAATGATCATTGGCTGCATTTACTATTGTACCTCCATCTGGCATCACTAACGGGTGTTAAAAACAGTAATGAAGACTACTCGTATCTCCTGGCAATTGAAAACTGTTACTATCTTAAAATACTAAGATAATAAATAAAAGGAGATCAACATAATAAAAGAAATAGATTAATTATAAAGTTATGTTATCCAAATCAGAAAGTTATGGTGACATAGGGCTTTACGAATTTAGTTCCTTGCTATTTAGCTTTATAGGTAATCATTTAAACGAGAAATAGCACTAGCAATTGCAAGCATTGCAGCTAAATTGTTCTGCAACAACTGCGATGTCTCTGGCTCATATGATACCGCCACAGAGTGACGGAACCGACGCATTTTATTCTGTTTGGAAGTTTCCGGTGACTCATTGGTAGGAGAGGCGGAAGGAAGGCAACAAGCTCGTATAACCGCTGCAGGTTGTGCCAATAGTCAATATGCTATAACCAAAAATCAGCCACTCGCTTCAGGACATGACGGATGCGGAATAGATTAACACAAGCGGTGTTCATTAATAGCTTCATCTTTAAACGTTAACAGACTGATAAATAGATTACAATATATATAATGTAAGTGGACCAAACGTCCAATTGACTTCCTGATACAAATCAAAAGCTAAACGATTGCTGGCAGCACCAAGCGTCCACATTCCCGATCAGATCAAAGGCTGGGTAATACTTCGTTATTGTCCTATTCAATGCTCTACAAAATTAATGTGGAAACTTCCTCAAGTGTAAATCAGTTTAACTTTTATTGCTGTTACTGATACTTATAACATTTAGGATTACATCAAAGATGTTTAAATTATGTTAAAAGTCATAGTCACTGACGTGTTGGTATGAGGAGAGTTATGAATGTGGAAGAGGCAAGGCAGGTGTGTAAGGATCGCGATATGCGGGGCTCCGTTCTCACTGTCTACCCTATTACGGAGCTGGCATGAAGATGCGAACACCAATTAATGCCGCAAGCGATGGCCAAAGTTTTGGAATTCTAGCACATAGGTGTAACTGAGACATGGACACTTACGCAAAATTGTAGAGAGACGTTGGAAGCATGGAAAGAAAGGGTAACCAATGATGAAGTGCTGGAAAGCGTGAAGGAGACGAGGTCTTTTCTGAGGACAATTGAAAACAGACGGAACAATTGAAGTATGTTTGATAAGACATGACATTCTCTTAGAAGGAAAGAGAAGTGGAGAAAGACCTAAATGAATACCAAATAAAATAAAAATTAAATATCATTTCTTAAGGAGATCTGAAGAGCCTGGCGGCGAAAAGAAGAGCATGGCAAGAGCTACGCAGTTAAGAGCCTCGCTCTCCATTTTACTTTTGAATACAGCGCTCTTGCTAGTCTCTTTACAGCACAAGGGCACAATGGATTAATCTGAGTGATTAGGTTAGTACGACGACATTTTTTTACACTAAGACGATAATGCTGTAGCGTTGCCCTTCTTTACCCCATTCTTTTTGTTGACGTAGAGGAATCCATTTACGGATTATTTATTTATTAGTATAAGAATATACCCAAAGAGACAGTTGCCTAATTCGTCTCAACAGGCGACATAACAGCACAATTTAACACTATTTGACAATAACAATACATTTATAAAAATAGCTATACAATTACTACCACTTATGTGCTACTTATTTTCTAACATTGGCTTAATACTTCTTATAATCTGGAGGTTTAATTATATGTAGGGACTCGTAATGCGACTAGACCGTATGTCGGGCTCGGCAGTCGAGGGTGCCCTAAGCCGTTATAATTGGAGGATCAACAGGATCCCTCCACCGATATGCTGACCTCGGAGAAAAGACCAGACATTTCCTCCCACATAGGCGCTGGTACATTAGGAGACCCAGACCCAATGTACCAGCGGCTACTCATATACGGCACGACACGCGAGGGCAAAGCTCACATTTAAAGGCGGTATCACGTGAACGAAAGGTCGTCGGTCGTGCTGATCCGATTCGGCTACAATGCAGGGATGACACTACCTCCTTCAGAAGTTTCGTGTGTATGTAATGTGGTTTAACGATTTTCATATGTCATGGCGTAAAACTTTTACCATTTTCCCCAATTTTCATTCACCCCTGAGCAATACGCGTCAAGTTAGACGCGCATGGAATTTGAAAAAAGAAACATTAATTTTCAGAGGTGCAAGTCGGAACTGTACCTAAACTGGGGAGCTATTCTGGTAGGTACGGTCCTAATTGAGCGGTTGCAAATTGCGTAGTTTCTACAGAACAGCTTATTGAGCAAAATGTCCTTGCCTTTTGAAGTTCGTTGACCCTTCTTATTTAAAGTTACATTTTAACTTCACAGACCAAACTTATAATAAAACTTTGTGTACAAGTAATATACATATAACATAAAACAAGTTAGTATGTTGTATTTTAAAAGTTGTCAACCTCGCCCCTTATACGAATTGTAATTGAAACTTCGCCGTTAGTTCTCTACATATTTTAAGCAAATATTCCCAGTCGAATTAAAATAAGTACTTTAGCTTGAAGAGACGAGACTTTTTTGTACTATTGTAAACGATAATTCGGATTATTCTTATGACTATTGACGCCCATGAATATCCGCACAATTACTAAGCTGATGCGTTGCACTCGTTTCTTTCGTCCATTGGGCCACGGCCACAAAAAATGACGATCAATGATGATTATAACAGTACCTATGCCATTAATACTCTACGGTGATAAGAAGTCGCTCCGACGGGCATTGAACTGATGTGTCATTGGTCACAAAGCATTCACACAATTCTCCATTGTACATATAGGTCAGGGCTAGCGCAACAATTAGTTTATATCAAACCAGTCCGTCAGATAAATGTGCTGTTACTGTTATATCAAACTTTGTCTTGTTTAGGTTAGTTTAGGTTAGGTTTGCCATGCTGCATAGGAGTAGGTGCCATGCATAGTGCAGGATACTACATCCTCCTATATAATGAAATTGGACCGACACGACCGCTGAGGTACCTCTCGCTCACATGATACCGCCGTAAAGTGACATCTTCGAGTTTCGTGCGGTTTGTGAGTAGCCGGTGGCCCAGGGGGGGGGGTACAAGGAGGCCCACGTTCGGCATTTTAATTATGTGGATGTTCATGAGCATCGGAATTCGTAAAAAGGCACCGATTGCTCGTTTGCCTCCCTATTCTATAAAAAAAAGGAAAATAAACACATGTCATTAATTATGTTCA
>JAFELO010000939.1:214443-255006 GCA_017140195.1 Eumaeus atala | reverse complement strand
ATGTGATCCATTTTCTCAAAATGTACAGAACGGATTTTCATGCGGTTTTTACCCGTTCAGCGATTCCCGATGACAGTTTTGGTCTATAATTTATTCACGGGCCTGAACGGGGCAAATCGCTAGTTTCATATAAATCATCACTAAGATTTCGCTTACTTTACAACGGCCACGAAAGACTAATAATAAACCGCAAAATAATGCTTTTTTAGTAATTCAAATGATGAAATTCTGGCAAATTTAAATAATCATTAAATAATATGCAATTTATACCATGGACTAGCCTCGCCTTGCAGTTTCACCAGCGTAAGTATTCATCACATGGACATGTGTGGATAAAAAGTTAAAATACACTACAGCCTATTCTCAGACTTACCGGATACACTTTTTTTATTGCGAAGGCGAACAAACCAACAATCGGTGCCTTTTTACGACTACCGATGCCCATGAACATCAGCATAATTACTTTGCCGATGCGTTGACCTCCTTTTCACTTCCGGCCGACAGTTGCTAATTTCATGAAACGCGACACCGAAGATGTCACTATACGCCGATATCATGTGAGCGTGAGGTACCTTTTTTTTTCATTATTAACTTATATTTCTTACTCAAACGAGAGAAACTCATAAAAATAGGACCTACCCGATTCGAATCCCGATTGAATCATGAAAAGAAATTTTTAGCTTCAAAAGCAGACACGATTTTAAATGGTCAAATATTGCAGACGATGATTCACTGAGCAAAATATATGAACACAGGTAACAGTATATCACAGAAGAGCAGCGATTGAAACAAATCGTAGCAGAGATACAGAGATAGTAGAAGGGTGAGCCCTAAAGTGAGAATGCATCAAGTGTTCACAGTACATAAATTGTTGCACCCCCTTTCACTGTGCCTTTGCCAGCTATCGCGGACCCATCGCATGTTCATTGCTCTCCGATTATAAAACTATTTACGAGATTTTGGAAACGGTTCTATCCGATGTGAAAGGATGGATTAAGATCTATCCGATTAACAAGGCTATTAGCCGTTTTTCACTATTCTATCTGAATTAGCTACTGGAGATATAAAAGTCTCTTTTTATACTATTCTATCATCAGTAGCCTAATCCTTCTGTATGCAGAATATTGAAGACGGAGTATAATCATTGTTTTGGATACAGGTTATAGATGAAATTATACTATATCTTCACGTCAGTTTCATACAATAAATTTTGTTATACAGCCTGTATTATATATAATCTCTTATACATCTTATTTCTATCACGGTCGCTCACCGACTGCGATAGTATATACAATACCTGCCTACCGCAAGCTCGTTTCCCCGATATTATATTTTTATACAGCTGACATTTAATCAACCTAAATACTTCTAAATAATAAAAATAATACATTACATAGAAATTGGGTTAGTAACAGGATGTAAAGTCACATTCTGATTTGGGTAATTAAAAAGAAACCATTTCAACATTATACAGTTTATTTGTGAATATCACATTGGTAAAATTAAAAGTATAGATTAATAAGTACGAAGCGAGGATTTCACCCTTACAACTGTGAGAGTGTTTTATGTATTTTAACCAAATCGTACATCACCGAGATATCTCGTGTTAAAATTTACAAACACGTCAACTATGCTGCTTTTGTTTGGTGTGGAATACTAGAGATCGGATGGTCTATAAGGAGAATGGGAGTGAGAATGTGAGAGTCATGAAATTTTAGGAAGAGGTAGTGTCATACTGGATAGAAGGAAGTAGTGCCATGCATAGTGCATGACACGGCATCCTCCTGTGCAGCGGAATTGGGTCGGAACGACCGGGGAGGTACCTCTCGCTCACATAATACCGCCGTAAAGTGACATCGTCAGTGTCGCGTTTTGTGCGGTTTTTGAATAGCCGGTGGTCCATTTGGGGAGGAAGGAAGGCAACGCATCGCTATAGTAATTATGTTGATGTTCATTGAAGACGGTAGTCGTAATAAGGCTCCGATTGCTCGTATGCCCCCTTATTATATAAAAAAAATGTGACATGTTGGGGTTTCGACTAAAATGAAGCATGAAGCACTGTACGTAAATGGTTACGCCCCATTTCACTGCGCCGGTCCCAGCGTCGCGCAGCGATCTCCTATTCATTGTTCTCCGCTTATAAAACTATTCAGGAATTTTCGGAATTCATTCGTATCGACTACTATTGTTCTGTTCGTTCAGATTAGAACAGAATTGTTTTATTCTGCGACAAAACAATGTTACGCAAAACACACAATTCACAATTAGAGTATATGAATAGATAAAAACTTCCAAACAAGTGTTACATTAGAAGTTTAACATAAAAAACTTATACCAGATTAAAATTTAATCTTAGTCATTATTATTTGCATTGAACATCACAATACTTTAACCTAGATATAGTAACATGTAGTTGTTGTAATGTCAGGGGCTAATGCTTAATTTCAGCCGAACCAGACCGCTATTCATTTTATACGGCCCGACAAATTGTCCTATTTCCCCCCATTGGATCAACGGCAACTAGCATTCGTAAGCCGTTGGCATACCTGTCGCAAGTCGGTCGTGATGGATCATATCGGCTGCAACGCAGCATGGCACTGCATCCCATCAATTGCTGCTTACTATATTGTTGCTACCGCGATTGCTGCAGAAAATGGGAATAAGATATCACATTGCGATAATGAGAGTTGAATAGAACATTGCAAGGGCTTGTGTATATTTGTCTACGGGTAGGGTGCTTACCATTTAGGAGGTTAGACTGGACTTTACAATGTTATCTACGAATGCCATCATAAAAATATCACGTACTAAAAAAAAATACACTCAACTCATAAGTCTTCATCATAATAAGCCTCGCGAAATTATATAAAAGATATTTAGACATTTCCCTTATTTCTTGTCCTGTATAATAATTATGTGCGCCCTTTTTTTCTGCCATCCCTTATTCTCGGGGAATAGAATAACACTTTGCGCTCATTTCCTGAGCAAGATGTACGGCGAGGGGATTCATTATCCACCCTCAACAAATCCATGGTTTTCTTGAGGGAACGCAGGAACCATAGAGTTATAAACATACCGTCCTGGCTTTCATAAGATTAGTATACAGTCCACTTAAATAGAATTTTTTTTTTTTTTTGTATAACTAAAACTGTATATTTCGGTATAACCAAAACACTAATAATTCCCTTACGAATATTTCATCTGGAATCAAGTACACAACATTAATAATCAGTATTCCTTAATTACATATGTAAATTACCGTCATACTAACAACTTAGACGACGATACGTATTTGCTAGTTTTATAATTTAAAGTAAATATTTTTATATTTTTTCCCGAGCAGCATCTTTGTGTATAGATATATAAAAAATAACACATCCTTCAGTTTAATGTAGTAATTAGTAATTCTATGAGACGCCATGATTTGTGAAAAAACAATTATATAGTCATGAATATAAATAAAGGTTGTGATCTACCGTCCAGGCGCGTATTAATAGGAGCCGTCGTCCAAGAGAGAACGGACATAGAGTGATAATGAGGGTATTTTTTGCACACCGTCACGAAAAACGGACCCCCTGAAGTTAGCTATACGTCAACATTTGTGTTTTATTATTTTGTTACACCAAAGTAGTATAACTTCTAACGCGTGTACACAAAGTACACACACACTTTTTATTAACATTAAATATATTATGTTGCATAATTTTGAATAAGTACACAAATAGGTTCTAAAACAGACAGACAGGCTTAATATAAGCAGAAAAGTAAAATAAGTAAATATGTACAATTTCAATTAAGTTAAACACTTCAATCCACGACCATACCCCCCAGGCATGTTTCGCCAGTCCTTCCCAGTTTTCGGCTAGGGTTTAATCAGTGATAAATTTAATTGACGTTCTAAGAGTTATTTTTATAATTCTAGTTTGAATGAAAACATTTTCAATATTTTTAATAAGAAAAAAAGCTGTATGTAGCTCTATGGTGATTATAGTCGCATGCGAGGGTTGCGAAGGTGTACTGCAAATAGGCTTTGAACTCAATAGGCCGCTAGGATTGCGGTACAAATCTGTTTTCGGCTCCGTTGACTTAATGAAATGTCCTTGATGTTCGTTTACAACTTGATTTAGCTTTGATGTGTTTAAGTCTTTGCAAAAAAGTTTGAAGACGTTCAAAAGGTTTTTTTTTTCATAGACAAATTACTGGCGTTGCTGTGAAATACACCTAATATCACGTTTTTTTGTCAGTAAGATATCATTGTTGTAAATTTGATTTACTCTATAAATCCTACTAATGTTATAAATTTTACTTCATGCAAAAACTTCTGGACGGATATGGACGTAATTTGGTACAGATATAGATTACAGTCTGGAATATTATATCCCGAAGAACAGATGGCAGATGGGCCAGTAAGGCTCCGGAGTGGTGGAGGCCGTTTATATTAGGAAACATTAACGTATTATTATTAGCCTTAAGTGTTGGTCGACTGTTCACCAGGCGGGAAGACGATCTCCGTGCAGAAGCCGGTTCGGGATGGATGCGAGTAGCAGTAATTCGGTCGTTCGGCGTTCATTGAAAGAGGCATGTGAGTAGCAGTGGAGCGATAAGGGCTGGTAATGATGTATTATTGCCTTGGGGTATGTCTAGAAAACGCAGATGAAAACGCGGGGCACATGTAATCGCTCTATAAGGTGTTCAAAATGTGGTAACCTACTCGTAAATTATTCTACTACTTTTATTAATTTATCTAAAATTTTTATTTCTTTTCTCAGTTTACGATATATGGCTAGATAGCGTAAAGTCCTTCGTCAAGTGTAATTTCCTATAAAGTTGACAAGAACCTTGGCGCTTAATGTAGACCCCGTCTTAATGAGTAATTTGGTTCTGTATATTAGAATACCTATCACTTCGCTTTCGGTACAGATGTTCAGCTTTGGTTCCGATGGGCCATTTTGACACAAAAGTTTTTATTCATAGACGTATCAATCCACATGAAACCATCATTTGGCAAGAAAACCATCGATATATCAGATATCTCAGTTATTTCCTTGTCAAATGTTATTTCCTATAAATGGTGACAGCCAAACCCAGCAACGCAGACGTCAGGACATGTAAGTGGGTTAGACGCGTTTCTGGTTACTCGTAAAATCTTCAGTCGCGAAATTCCGGGTTACGAGCCGTAAGAGGTTACATAAAATACATTGATGTGTTATGATTTATTTAGTAGCATGTTTGCGGAAAGGTCCTAATTTTGTTTACTTAATAGTAAAATATTCAGCGAACAAAATACTTGCTATTTTATTATACCTGTATAAAACTCTTCCGTGACTGATTGACTAACTAACAGACAACGTTCAGTCAACTACTGACCCAAACAGCAGAATTTTGGCATGTATTTTCCTTGGTGAGTGTAGGGGCACTAAGAGAGGATTTTTGGAACTTCCACCCCGAAGGGCTGAAAAACTTGTATATGAAAGTTCTATACACTTGAAGTTAGTTTACGCGGGTGAAACTACGTGACACTACTAGTATGTTATAAGGGGGACAAACAAACGAAATGAGAATTTTCATGACTACCAACTCCTCATAACTTACGCAGTTTCCCTTCATCTCCAATGGGCCGGTATGAGAATATACATACAGTACTTTGCGTGTACCTCAGTTCAGCATGCCAAAGAGTATTTAGTTCGTTTAAGCGTGAACATTGCCGCTGAGTTTCAGTGATACGACTGGTGTGGTACCTCTCTCTCAGATAATATATATGGACACAATTTTGCTTTCGCGTTTTGTTGAGTTTGTGAGTTTGCCGTGACAAATTGGGAGAGCGGGGTAAAGAAGGGTAACACATCTTTGTAGCCTCCAGATATCTGTATGTACCCATAATCTGATATAGTAATATCCAGCGGATTATGAGGGACAAGTAGAAGACTGGAAGACTTCGTGGCTTTTTTATAGGATAAGGGGCAAACGAGCAGGTTGTAGGTAACTGCCGCCGCCCATAAACATCTGCGTAGCCCGAGATTGTCGTCCTTGAAGATAGGAGGGGAGTAAGCACTTTTGGCTTGCCTTCATATGTTACATAAAAACGTCAATTGAAAAGTGACATCCTTTTCTATACACATACACATAGACAAAAATACACTTGACTTCTCCACCCATTCGTACTAGTTGTATCCCAAGACTTCATGCATTATCATTTTAATTTACTGTGAAAGCTATGACATTACTAATTGATCAAATATGACCCAACCCGTAGTGTGACGCTGGAACATTTAGATTTCCAGAAGAAACTTCGTAAGGAGGGTTTGACGTCCAAAATTATGGATTTACAATTTGCCCGAGCGTGCCCCCAAAAAGAAGCGACAAAAAGGCCTGCTCCTTATATAGCTATGAAATATTAGGCGACCCCGGGCCGCAAGCTTTTGATAAATTTAAGCCCACGCAGGCAAAACCGAGGGCAATCGATATACAAAATAATCAAGGTATTAAATAAACATGTACTAGGGCAGCATAACTTAACGTAGCATTACAATTACATTATCTGCCGGAAATAGTTAAGCTGTCGCCTCTCGTGTTTTGTGAGTAGCCTTGGAGGGGAGGAGGGATAGAGGGCAACGTATATATATGATATCATTTGCTCGTTAGTTATAAAAACTCAACCGATTTCTCTTTTGTCCCAATATAGTTAAAAACAGCAAATAAAACGAAAACAATGCCACGTCTTCCCAACGGATCCCTTGGGAGGTAGGAAGAGAGAGTGTCTTGTTTCTCCGCAATTAGAAGCTATTCAGATAGATTAAGTTATTTTAAAGTAAATGCTCTTGGACGACCGTCCTTTGATAGCGGACCAAATACTGCTTTTTAAGATGTTAAGAAATCTTTTAGACTGTTCTATGTTATTAGAGAAAATGTTACTTGCCGTCCCGAGCAGAGGTTTGACATTTTATCCATCAGCTTACCAGCGATTAAACAGGCGTTATACAGTTTTAAACTAACTGGTAGGACATAATTTAGTTGTTTCTTATATGTATGGTTAAACTTTGATTATTATTGTTGTGTTGAATCTCATAATCTGTAATTAATTATAGTACAGTATTGTTGTTTTTACTCTTAGAGCTTTAGCATAGTTTTATATAATTCATGTAGGCATGCTGAGTTAGCCTGTTGTTGGATTTGCATTCTGTTGTTTTAACTATATCTACTGTTTGAAATTGAATATTAATGTAATGTAAAATCGGTTAACTGAACCTAAACCTTCGCGGAGATAACTTCCCGTTGGGTGATCATGATATTGCTCGTTTGTCTCCCATATAAAAATATATACGCTCGAAAACAGAACCTGATTATTATCTGATGCAGTCTGATAAAAAAATTGTCGCTATATTTTTTAACACAAAAAATGCATAATATTTTGCACGTGCGCGGTGCACGATGGTGGAATTTATCCAGTTTAGTTCGCTAATTTATAGCAGGCTCACCCGCGCCGCTTTACACGTGACACAAAGAGTAGCAGACATACTTATGTCTCTTATGTGCTATTAATATTAGTGTCATTATATCGCACATCTAGTGCAACACTGTCACTTTTGCAAAATTCACGAAAATGAGTTAGATATATCGGAAGACACGTAAAATGTATACCCATTTTGCACTTGGTTTTACAATGTAAGAAGTGTATTACAAATACTTTCCGCGAGACAGCGTAGGTGTCGTTATGATGTCGGTGCAAATCAAGTGATCGCTTGGCTCTGAGGTAATTTTTCCAAATGATCCGCGAGTTCTAAATGATGGGTACAGACGAAGTTCCCACTACCTTGATGATGAAATAATACCAATGAATCAGTATTTGGCGATATATGTGATCAAGAGGAGTTTTATTAAGTTCAGGCAAACGCTTTCACAATGTTTCAGTGACGAACCCCAGTCTACGCCATATTGTAACGTGAAAATGCAGACTACGTAACTCTCACTAGGGTTACCGACTCTTAACTATAATGTGTGTAATAAAATACATTATATTGCAATAAACGTAAAGCCACGCTTCATGATTAACAGTACTGGGCCCGGACAATTGGGATGTAAGCGTACATGATGAAGTGAGTTTCAGATGGCCCATCAGAGGAGTAGATAGAGTGAAGGAGTCAATGAGTCTGCATAATATTTTTGCGGATATCTATGGGCGTCGGTAGTGATCAAAATGATCGTTGGCCTCTCATACTATAAAATTTATGTGATGAATCTAAGAGTACAAGCTCTGGCAGATTCAGAGTAATACTACTCCCGAATTGATGACTGAAAGTATGTTTTAATTTATTACAATTATTTAATCAAAGACTTAAAATCAACTGTTACTACTTGGATAAAATAACTCATTAAGTTAATATACCATAAGCATTCCAAATAAACGTTCCAAGCAAAAGAAAATTAAAATGAAACAACAATCTGGCGAATAAAATTTTAAAGTATGCCTTATAATTATGCCAAATGCGACAAAAAGGTATTTATTCGGCTTTGTTTCAGTTCGGTTTTATTACTCTTTATTTATAAGCACTCTAATGACACTCCGTAATTCGTCCCCCCTGTCTGTAATTCAAACCCTTTAAACGTTATTCAAAAAATGTTTTATTATGTTTTAAAACGTCGACAACCCTATTTGCTCTTTCTAAATCCACGCAATCCAAACTTTCTACACACACCACTGAACTTTTATTGTTATAAAATTCGAACTCTAAATCTATGGGGATTTTAACTTTACGTGTTTTAAAATAATAGAAAATAATGCAGTGAATATATGTATTTCAAGTAGTTGGTTTCTAACCGTAGAGGTCAAGGTTCTTTGTCTGTTCCAATTAAGCAGTTCGGCTCTTTTCCCTCATCTTCCTATAGGGTGACTTTACAATACTACGGATAAGAAATCAGGAACCGGCGTAGCGGTGTGGCCAATACGTCACAGCATTATCCTAACTTGGAACGACAAATAATTTACAATTAATTTATAATTTGTATTTACAATATTAATGCTATTAAGTAATTAGAATTGATGACCTTGGTTGCGTCCTTGGTTGGGGGACTAAACATTGTTAAAGAGAACTACTAATTGTTGTTATGAATTTAGTGTAAAAAGTAGATATGTGACTAGGCCCATGAAACAGTCAAAACGCAGTTGAGTTAGTTTTTTTAGTTCATTAGTAGTAACATATGAAAAATATAAATCATAGCATTTATTTTAATGAAATAAAATCATTTGATATCCGAAACTCGCCCACAATATTTGGTTGCGATGACTTAATTAGCGTCTGTCTGGCTTTGATGGAGAGTTAGTTGCGAAATATGGATGTTATAATTAATATAAGGCGTGCCCACGGTTTCCCATGTGTGTTATTTTAATGTATCCGGATGTCGTCACTATGCGGGGTTATACACGTGTAACCTTAGATAATATTGAAAGAGGCCAGATGTACCTTTACCTATTCAAGCTGATTATAAAAATGAATATGACGAGTTTGAGAGGATCTCTTGGTTTCTGACATCGTCGTATATATAGAGATCGCCAGCTGAATGCACGAAAGAGTATGTCGTCATGGTGACGATCCAAGTCAAAATAATGTTTTGAGCGGGCGGGGACTACTAAAAGAAAGGGAAAAACTACAAAAAGGTGATCAAATTAGTAAGGGAAAGAATTCGAAGAAATCCTGTCCAAAATCAAAATATTTTATCTCGGATAATGAAGATAGCACTTAGAGCCATGACTCGTATTTTAAGAAGAATGACTAATTAGGACATGCAGCCTATAATAGATGCATTTGTGATTTCTTAACTGATAAATTAAGGATGAATAAGGTGGTGAAATCGAAACAACTGCTGAAGCGGCACGCAACGGGAGGTGACAAAAATAAATTGTTTACGGACGGAATTGAGCAACATTTTAACAAGCAAAAGGACCGTATTTATGCTAAAAGATTAAGGAAACTCCCCAATTATTCAACAAAGTGCAGCTCTGGCATTATCCGACTTAAGTGTTGGTTTGGTGCGGGTGCTACTAATGGAGGAGTGACCTAGCCATATTTTTGTGAAAAGATATCAAAACATCGGCATCTTTTGAAGGTATTCAAACCCCATAATAACACCATGTTCAATAACCAAATATGGTCCTTCCGGCAAGTTTCGGGAAAAGCGAACGTTCCGGAGTTGATCAGAGCTTAATCAGACTTTAATCCGCTTATGATTTATGGTCAGTTTTAGAGAATACACTTGCTCTAAACGCAATGATAATTTGGAGACCCAACAACAATGCATACGTATATAAAAAGTTTGTGCTTCTATTAATAACTGGCCTCAACGTTTAAAGCTTTTAATATTTTTATTTATGTATATATAATTTATTATAAATGAGCATTAAAGTGACACATTGTAAAAGTAGATAATATATGTTATTTGCGATAAACAAATAGTTCTTTTCTTTGATACAATATTTATGGCAAGACTTAGGACTTAGACTTAGACAAGGTGTTACAAATGTATCATCATCATCATTTTTAGCCACATCATCATTAGCCCTTATCGGTCCACAGCTGGACATTGGCCTCCTTCAATGAACGCCAAGACGACCGATCTCCTGCTATCCGCATCCATCCCGGACCGGCTACTGTACGGAGATCGTCTTCCAATCAGGTGAACGGCGACCAACACTTCGTTTTCCCAAACGCGACCTCCACTCCAAAATCTTATTGGCACACCTGTCCTCTATTCCTATGATTGTGTGACCAGCCCATTGCCACTTCAGTGAGCTGATTCTTCGCGTGTTGTCGGATACTTTAATTCTCTGCCTTCGTTGCAAATTCTATTGGACAGAAAAACACCCAACATAGCACGTTCAACAGCCCATTGAACTACCGCAATCTTGCGGGCCAGTCCTAAGTTAAGAGGTCACGTTTCGGCCCCGTAGGTCATCACGGGGAGAACGCATTGGTTGAACACTCTTGTCTTCAAGTTCTGGTATATTACAAATGTACATTTTCTCTTAATTACCTACTAAGATGATTCCAGCTACCTAAACATTAAGCATAATTATAAATATAAGCAGAATATGTTGCTCGTTCCACGACGCATTTCCCAGGAAATATTCGTCTGTCCTGATACAGAGCTGGCACGAAGCCAGGGGGATCACTTTCATTGGGCAACACTGTACAAGCTGCATAGGCTAATGGCTCTAACATAAATTTCTTGTTGCAAAGGGCTTATATTATATTAGTAATGGAGCGGCGTCATCCGCATTCCATAGTTATAAACGTCTACGTTTACTTAATGTATAATAACAAATTATTTTATCTATAAACCTAATGTTTTTGTGACGAAATATATATATATATATATATATATATATATATATATATATGTATGTATATATATATCCTACTAATATTAAAAACGCGAAAGTTTGTAAATATTGATTTATGTTTGTTATTCCTTCACAAAAACACATAGCATATTGGTAAGATAAATCTATAGTATAATTTGTGTTATAAATGACCATTCTAAACAACTAACCACGTGTATGAAACATGATTCGACTATCATGTCGCTGGCATACCATAATAATAATATGTTAAAAGTTTCAAGATTTATAATTGGATAACAATGACATTATTTTAAAAGTAAAATACTTTGAGCTTAGCCGATCTCTATTTCACTGGATGGCTAACGTCGTTCGTCTTTGAAGCCAATTAAACAGTAACCAGCGCTCCTCGTTACTAACGAATGAAGTAAATAAAACTAAGAGCGTCCACTATTGCTAGTATTCTGACAATTCACAATTTTACGAATGCATTATGACGATTAGTTCTTTCGTCAGGTATATTGACTAGGTCTCAGTCTTACTATAAGCTATCCAATTAAACAGATCAGTGTTTTAACCCAGCGCCACAATTATGAAGCGTAGACAGTGCCACAAAAACAATATAATCTACAATAGTGTGGCAACCGGCTGCTGGCAACTGGCAACTGCACGGAGGCGCAATCTTGGCGCGGTGAATAAACAATAAGTGTGGTTCATTCACTCGCGTGCGATATAATCTGCGGAACGGACACCGTGTACGGCTTCCGACCATAATAACAACGGAGTTCATTTCTACTTCAATAACTGTGAATTGTAGTGCTACCTATGGCCTACTTACTGTAGATCACCATCACCCTTCACATTGCCTTACCATGGTTCAGGCCTTATCGTGGTGGTGGAATGGCCGGGATGAACTCGGACCCCTTGGGCGCAGCCAATAGAACCGAGGAAAAGAAGGGACTAAAGAGTAACAGAAGGAGGCGCCTTAGCGTACGGGGCAAGAGGAAAGGATGGAAACCTCTACCTGTTGTACTGTCACAAAGTTAGCGGAGTTGTCTTATAGTTTCGGGGCAACTATGTAGCGGTGAAGTCACTCAGTCCTTAGGGGGACTGACTAGCCATCAAGGTACCCTGACGATTTGTAGTTCCGGGGCACTTCACCAAAGAAGGCACTGAATCCAGCCAGTGCCGGTGATGGCGCGTAAGTCCCCATGTCAATAAAAAGTATGTGTGTGTATTTATGTACAAGTGTTATAACTTATGTGTTTATACTACTTAAACTAAAATGTCACGGTCACGAGCCGCTTGCAAGCAGATTAATCAGAAATAATTGATTTCTAAAAGCCGTCTAATTTCTAATTTCTAATTTCTAATTTCTAAATGACTGGAAGCGCATCTGCGGTTGTAAATATTTGTAGGTCTTGGTGGTCACTGCCCATCAAGAGACTCAACTGCTCGTTAGCCTCCTGTGTACATTTGGAAATAATTAAAACGTTTCAACATTTCAATTGCTCTACCTCAAGATATTTTTTTAAATAAAAATATAGTCTTGTAATAAGAAATGAAACGAAAATCGTATGGTTATATTGTACAGAAATAGTACGTACACCGGATAGTTTAGAATAGTCTAGAAATAAAGTCGAGCCGCTTTCCTCGTAGATAACATCGCATATGCCAATTGACAACCAGTAGAGCCTTGGAGTAAACGAGATTGTTGTAGCGTTGAATTTTATTTTGTTCTTGATTTAACATACACATTCCAGGCTCTTAAAAGACTAGCAACGCCACACTGTTTCACTCTAAAATTTATTAGGGGGTGGAGTAAATATTAGGGGTGGATCACAAACGTTTATATCTTATAGAGGCGAAATTTTGAAAAATTCGCTTATGTTGATATCTGCACTCTAAAAGAAACCTACCTGTCAAGTTGAGTGGTATTGTATATATATATATGTGTGTGTGTACGGCATGCCTAGTATTAATGTATGTATATATTAATACTAGGCATGCCGCACATATGTATGTGTGTGTGTACGGCATGCCTAGTATTAATGTATGTATATATTAATACTAGGCATGCCGCACATATATATGTGTGTGTGTACGGCATGCCTAGTATTAATGTATGTATATATTAATACTAGGCATGCCGCACATATGTATGTGTGTGTGTACGGCATGCCTAGTATTAATGTATGTATATATTAATACTAGGCATGCCGCACATATATCTAGCGTGGTAGTCGATGTGGTCATTGTGGTTGTCGCTGCCAATCCTGGAGACAGAGGAGTAGCAGTAGTGGAAACGAGTGGTAGGCCAAGCCCTTAAAAAATACGTAGTTTCGTTTCTAAAAATATGTTACCTAAGAGATGTTTTAAAATGCTTATGTTAAAACCCCAGACGAAGACTCTGCAAGAAGAATGCGAGCTGTCTAGCTGCTGGCCCGAGGCATTGTGTTGACAAAGAATAACTGCAAGTGGAACGTAAGGCTTCCTTTAAATTATGCAGCCGTGCGCGACTCAAAGTGAATACAAAATTGTCATGGCAGTTATGTTCGGCTTAAGATTGCAAAGCCATAGAGTCCGAATATAAGCTTCTGCGAGTTGTGGTTTCTCAACGGCCTTTTGTTATAAAAACGCGGTCGATGAGATCGGACCTCTTGTACCTATCTTATTATATAAATATATGACGCAAAAAAGTTAGATGCTGGAGTGGACACCGCGTCTGGTAATATGAAGCTTTGACCTGAATGGTCATTCCGGGTGCAAAGACAAACTCCGTAAATTTGCCGGGATCGATGTGAAGGAATTCGGTTTCGCGAACATTGTAAGAGGCCAGGGGAATGTCCAGCAGTAGACGGAAAACGACCCTTTTTACATAGAATAGGGGGCAAACGAGAAATTGCAGCCATTCTACGAATACCGACGTCCATGAACATCTACATAATTACTATGCCGATGCGTTGGCACAAACCGCACGAAATGCGATACTTTAGATGTAACTTTACGGTGGTGTTATGTGATCGAGAGCTACCTCCCCGGTCGTGCCGACCTAATTCCATACATAGGAGGATGTAGTGACATGCACCATGCATGGCACTACATCCTCCTACGCAGCATGGCACTACCTGTTCCTAAAATGTCATGTAAACATTATGCTGATGATGTACAAAGTTATAAAAGTAATGTAGTCGAGAAGACACCTTTTAATAGAACTTAAAATGTCTACTAACTTTACCGATATCAAAAACAAACACAATTTTTATATATGTGCAAATAAATATATTATAAAATTAAACAGAGCAATTGTTGTGCTTAGTATATTCGCACACTTAGTTGGCAATTTGAAAGGGTTCACCGCAGGCCAAGTGATGATGGGAGCAGCTAACAGCCCTCCTGGCTGTCATAAATAAGGTTGCAAGTCGGGGCAATCATTGTTGTTTCCTTAACGGGCCGTCTTATGGCGCTCTTAATTAATTTGAAACTTTGTGAGGTCTCCTGCGGCGCACAATTTGAATAATAGCACGGATAGGGCGCACGCTTAATTTTAATTGCAAATATTTATGTTAAACGGCCGTCTCCGCACAACCATTACTCTAAATTGGACAATGTAAAATTTTGATCTCATTTATTGGCTTTCGAAGGCAATGAATTATTTTTAGCGAATTGCAAATGTAAAACATTTAAAAGAATTATTTATACTAACTTTCCAGGTCAAAAAATTGCTAAAAACTCTTAACAGACCATCTGCTGCATTATTTGAGAGTCGCAAGATGATTGAAAGTTATTTCTCGCTAACGAAACATTAACACATATGATGATTGTACCGAATCTTATTATGATTTGGTTTACAGAAAAATTTTCATAAAAGTGAGTGTATGCCTATGCGTGGGTCTTCTTTACTGGCCTGGGGGGGCCTGCGTGGATTGCAGGTTTCGAGGCGAACCTCATGACCCGGGTCTGTTCTTGAGGGGCAACCATCCCCTATGTGATGGGGCGACCCACTGATGGTGGTGGGTTGTTGTGCACCTAGGCGCGGAGGCCATATGGACTGAAGGTGGGTCTGCGACCGCGGCCTACTGGTCTGCACGTGTGGTGGGTAGTGTAGTGCGAAGATATCCAAGTGTGATGTGGGTTACTTATGTGCGTGAATGATCGCTATCGGATTTAAGTCTTGTATATCCCCAGTTTCGTGCGTAGTGGAAGCTCGGATGCGAGCACTGGTCGCAGTAAGGCGCGGGCTGCGCTCGCCTGGTTGATCATTCGATCAACCTGCGAACCAATCTGCAGCGTGAGAAAGCTGTACCTGAGGTACACGACCGGGGACCTCCCAGACAGCTCCTGGCCACCCAACTTCAACCGCCCCGACATGTTGCGCCGCGTGCTGACAAATAGGGATAGGGAATAGGGATGTCGTTTTCTCCACGTTAATAGACATCCTCCATTTGTCGAGCCATTCCGGCAGTAGATCCAGTGTCCGCTGCATTCGCCAAGTTGCTAGCTCCGGCTTTCGAGAGGAGGAAATGTAAGCACTGTTATTCAGCGAATAGCGCGAGCCAGACATCCGTTTCGCCCTCTCCCGTAGGGTTGTTGAGCGTCGGAATGTCCTGCGGCACCCGGAAACCGCTACTCGGAAGGTTCTCCCTTAAAAGAACGACGCCACTAGTCGCTCGAGAACCAGCAGGACGCCGTCGTCCATCAACTTGACTAGGAGGCCTTCTCCATGTCGAGAAAGACTCCGACCGAATGTCTCCCCCTGTTAATCTCCATGGCCAAGTGGTGGAGCACCCACGCCAGCTGCAGTGTGGTCGAGTGACCGCACCGGAAACTGAATTACTCGTCCTTATTGGTATGTGCAGCTTCAGTCTCCGGAACAATAGCTGCTCGAACAACTTATCCACATGCGACAGTAGCGTGTTCGTCCGGTAGCTTCCGAGACTTGCCCGGCTTTGAGAGGACGACGATTCTCCCTTCCTTCCAGATATCCGGAAAGTGGGACGTGCGGAGAACGCTATTAGCTATCCTGGTGAAAGCCACGGCTGTGTACCACGGCATCATGCTGTGGGAGGGATATTGTCGGGGCCTTGTGCTTTCGGATTCAAGAGGCGAACGGGAGAATGTATTGTCACACAGTACTTTAGAAAGAGGTAGTGCCATGCCATATTGCCGTCGAATTATCTCACATGACATTGCCGTAAAGTGTCAGCTATGCTGTTGTGTTTCATCCTGTTTGTGAGTAGTCGGTGGTCCGTGGTCGGAAGGCATGAGGGAAGGAGGACAACGCTTTCGATTGATTATAATAATGCCGGTCACTGTGGGCGTCGGTAGTCTTTAGAAAGAACCTATTGCTGGTTTGCCCCTAATACTACAAAAAAGAAAAAAATCTTAATATATTAGAATAAATAAAATGATAAGATAGATAAGTAATAGTTCGTTTGTATCGATAAACTGCGCAAGCAAATAAATATATGTTTTACCTTTTCGTGCCATCTCATTGTAGGATAGGATAATGTTGATAGTCAACTTTTGGCGAATAATAATTTTTAATTACCTGTAACAAAAAACATTAAAAATTAACAAACGGACATAGTGCATGAAGATAAGAAGACAGCCTTTTTGGTGGTGAAATATAATGTAAAAGGAGGGTCACCTTACTGAATTTTGTCTGAGACATAACAGAAAATATGCTTAGCTAATTACATTTTTATCTAAGAATCGATAGGATAATGTAAATAACAACAAGAATTATTTGAAAAACTTTTTTTTTCACAGTTCCGGTAAAAGCGATAATGGACGATGGGAATCATTCAGATATTTTTTTTTCTTTTATGCGGACAAGCGAGCAGTCGGAGTCATTTGTTTCATTATTATTATTATTATTTGTTGACGTTCGCACGATCAAATGCAATGCAGGTGCTTTGCTCTCCCCAATGGGCCATCCACTACAAACCGCCTTATTCATGCCAATGGGTAAACATTTGAAACAAATTGGAATAAAAATAATTTTACGGATTTGGACTCCGTCCACCCGTGGACCATGTGGCTGTAAAGCTTCTGAAACGTCGGACTGGTTAAATAATTAAATAAACCGCGATATAAACCGTAAAAGTAGTTTTATTGTAGCGAATGACATTCGCGTAAACTTAAGACATCAATATTTGAAAGGAATATAGAAGTAGAGCGGTAAACACATTGCATAGAGGATATAATATATGTATGAGTTGTAGTCTGATGTTCATAACTCACGTTGCAGCCGTCCATAATGTTGCTCGCTCGTTAAGACACGGTACATGCGAGCTGAAAGAGACACTAAAAGGGCCAAGCAATTAGTTCTAGATGCTGGTAAATGTTTAATTATAATACTAAGAATCTATAAAAAAAACCTATTCTATAAAAAAAGCCTCCAGCACAGCTGGATCAACACGACACGGCTGTGGTACCTTATGTTCGTATGACGCCTGCTTGAAGTGACTAGCTAAGCTTTCGTTGTATCGCCAATGGGTAAAGGAAGGCAACACATCATTTTGGGTTGTACGGATGTCTATGAGCGTCTGAGGTCTCTGGCACTCGTGTTTTAAAAACTTGTGTAAGGAAAGTAGCAACACAATGGTAAACACATAAAATAACAAGCATACATTACACGTATATATAAACTAACACAAGTAAGACATTCCTAGATGCGTTCCTAATAATTCGTTCATTTTGTGTTGCCGGCGCTTAAGTATTGCCACATGAATGGATTTACGGCGCACTGTGAGTAGAGTACTAAAATTCTTGCTTGTGAATACAGGCGTAAGACACTTATACAAAACCAAAACGCTTCATCTTCAATGTAAAATGCGAACATGTACTAAAACATAGAAGATCCCAAATAGGGCCTTTGGTGAGATGTCCCGCATCGTCCAGCAACAGAACCTCGGTTGTGTAACCTGGGATATGGTTTAATAAAGTCCAAGTCAGAATCTAGGTTCCATTGGTACCTAGACTGCTGATGTTACGTCCATGTCCGTTACTTATCACGTCTCATGGTCTAGTGGTAATCCAGTTCAACCACAGATATTGAGGTACTAGGTGTAGTCCCGGTAGGACCATAAACTGTTAATGCCATTTTTCAATTTATATTTGCAGTTATTTTCTATGAGCAGGTCAGGAGGTCTACAACCCCGTGCCTCGGAAAGCACGTTAATCCATTAATATTTTCCTGATTTCTGTGTAGTCACGTCAAAATACAGTACCAGCGGAATAGGGGAATGAGGTAATGGAGAGTGAACTTTTGTCCACGCACACACGTGGGTACCATATGCATAGAGGTAATATAGTAGATACACAGCAGAGCTTGAAGACGAAAGTCTTTAACTAATGCGTTCTGCCCGTGATGACCTACAGCGCCAAAACATAGCCTCTTAATTTAGGACTGGTCCGCAAGTTTGCGGTAGCTCAACTGGCAATTGAACGTGCTATGTTGCATGTTTCTCTGTCCGACAGAATTCGTAACGAGGTCGTAAGGCAGAGAACTAAAGTGTACGATACCACGCGACGAATAGGCTTGCTGAAGTGGCGATGGGCTGGTCACACACTCAGAGAACAGATGGCAGATGACCCAGTGAGGTTCTGGAGTGGAGGCCGCGTTTAGGAAAACGAAATGTTGGTCGACCGTTCACCAGGTGGGAAGACGATCTCCGTGCAGCAGCCGGTCCGGAATGGACGCGAGTAGCAGGAGATGGGACGTTTTGGCGTTCATTAGGAGAGGCCTATGCCCTGCAGTGGACCGATAAGAGCTGATAATGATGATGAGTATAGATGAGTAGTGATGTCAGCCTAAAACGCGGCCATTTGAGTCTAAAGACAGTGTGACAAGTGTGTTCGCTTCCTGTCTGTCTCTTTTCATTTCTCTCTGCGTAATGCGCATGCGAGATTACATAGACAAAGATAGTAAAGCATTCCTTCTCCATTAGCCAAGCCGGTCACTCGACGTCATATGGCATGCCTTCTCTATTTATATTATCTTTATGATTATAGTATATCCTGTGTAAATGGTCGCCGTAGCTGAATTTCGGGTAGATGGATATTATTATGTAATCGTTATCGTTTTCCTTTATTTTCTCAACGTTAAAGTAACGATTATCAAATCGTTGGAAACTGAAGGCACCTGGTGGAACCACTGTTAAATTGATGTTATCCAATTAAACGTTATTGTTAGTCACAATTTGTGACGGATCTTACTCAATTGTCGCGGTTCATGTAATATCGAAACGTGTTATATAACTGTAAAGCGACTCGAATAACGTAACGTTTAATAAAAACCCTTCGCGGAAAGCGATCAACGTTTTGCCCAGTACCAACTTAAGTAAAGAAACCCAGCCAAGGGCGAGTCGGAATCGCATATGAAGGGTTCCGTAACAGTAAATGAACAAAAGCTCATATTTCCTTAAGGTACCAAATAGATTTTGTGGCGTGTCATATACTTATTCTGTGACACCCATGATTCTGAAGTGAAAAATGACGTTAGCTACGTATGGACGTGTTACGCGTAGCGCGTTACGCTAAACATGTTTCACACTATAACATACCTCATATTATTTACATACCACGCGTCTAAAATCGTTTCAAAATTTAGAACATCAATACTCTCGATGAGCAGTTACATGCTCGTAAGAGTTGCAACGATAACACCTTAAAAGTCATTTTTTTATCCCGCAAGTTGTTTTTATAGTAAATGTCCAGGACAGCCCATTAAGAGTAGGACAAAACATCCCTAACTGCAGAAATTGTTACCCGCAAACTGCTATTTTCTCGCAAGTCCTACTTTGTCAACCATATTATAATAATAACGCCGGTATCCCCTGTATAACCGTGAAGCAAACAATTTCTGTTAAGGTTATCAGAATTAAGTTACATAAAACTTTAAACAATAAGAAACAAAAACATAATCTTTTAAAAGACATTGTGCTATTATAAATTTCTTAAATAAGACATTCAAATGAAGCAAAAACTTTGAGTATCTAAGTAAAATTCTCATACGCATAAAGATATAGGAAGTAAAATCTTTGTTATCTTTGGATAATCGGCCAAAATTAGTATGTAAACGAACGCAGATTACCTGTAATCAACTTATAGCAATACATTTACACTTAGTATTGAACATCAACCTATTGTTCGAATCTGACCCACTTACCTGCTTTAATGTGTCTGTCCTCGTCAGTTTTTATACACACAAAAACAAACTAAACACAAAACAAGAACGTTCGAGAGCAAACAACGCACTATAAAATACACAATCCGTTTATAAAAGTTTTCATAGAAATTTTGCATGGCACGCAGACTATTCGTCACCGTCGAGTAATTAATCCGCGAGATTTGCATCCACACCGACCCGTATTACAATAGTCCAAGGCTGTTTTCACTTTGCCCGATTGTTTTATTAAATTGTTAGACATGAGATAGATACGAACGCGTGGAACGCTCTCACGCAGTCTACTAGTAGACTGTAGAATGGCTCGAACTGATACACGTAGTAAATGCCAACGCCCGAGCCGAGCGATGACACATGTTTAAACTTTAACCACCTTTGTAATTGTTGGTTCAACGTCTTATACTACAATTAGCGATATATAAACAATGATACGAAATTATAATTATATAAATAAGTATTTTGCTGTACTATGAACAGCGTATGCAGCAGATTTTCGTACCGGCGTAGGTCTAAGTCTGAAAGTTCAGATACAAAATTGTAAAATGAGCATATTCCCTTATTCAAGAATGCTATATACGGATACCGATATCGGGCAATCTATTGGATATGGGTTATTGTATATGGTCTATGGTCTAGAGAGATAGCAGGCCCACCCTACCATGTATCAAGCCTTGTCGTGGCGATGGGGCTTATTAGCCTGAGGTGAACCCAGGCGAAGCCAAATGAACCGAGGGGGATTTTTGCACCCCTATTATAAGAAGGGGGGCTTAAAGATCAGGAGGAGGAAGCGCCCTCGGTACCGCTCTTATAAGAAAAGAGGACCTAAGAGCAACAGAAGGTGGCGCTTTTGCGCATGGGGCAAGGGGCCAGAATGGGCACTTCACCCCATTGCACTGATTCAAAGTCGGTGGGGTTGTCCTGTAGTGGTGAGCAACCTCATCTGTGGAGGTGGAGTTGGTCCCTTAGTGGTCTGACTGGCCGTCGAGGTGCCCTGATGATTGTTGTTCCGGGGGCGGCACCTCACCAAGGGCGGCACTGATGGGACTCGCGGTGGTTTTTGTGGGTATTCGGCACTATCATGTGCCGCGAGTCCCACACACTACTGGACCCCACCCAGGGTCGGTGAAGGCACGTAAATGCGTTTCCCCGCGTCAACAAAGAAAAGAAAACGTAGCAGGCCCACTTCGGCATTACTCCTCGACGGAGGTGCTTGGCCTTGACGTTGTACTTATTGTTTGGAGATCAAAGCAAAAATAAAATAAAATAATTGCGAACATACATACTGACTATGGTGTTGGTAATGCTGGACAGGTTCTTTATGAAGATGCCATACGCTCTACATACTCAATGCTCTACAAAATCAAACGTAACTCAATGGAACAGAAATTTGTGAAATTTAATAAGCAATTGTTAAACATTATTATGTGAATGTTTGCCCTAATTGTGTAAAGCCAACACCGCATAACATCCAATTAAATTTAATTAATTGTCAAAGTTTGATGAAACGCATTAAAAACCCGACTTGTTGATCTGTTATGAAAGTGTTGAGTAATGAAACTAACACAATATATCAAGTAAATTGACTCTTTAATTTGTTATCTTTTTTGTATACTCACGATTTCACTACGTTCTGTGTCAGCCAATTTCATGATTGTTATTTTGACTTGTGTCTACGATTTAGATTTGACGAGGCAAGTCGATGTATTCTCTAGGTTCAACGAATAATTATGACGAAACTATTTTTATTGGTTTATAACGTCGAGCTTTGACAAATTATGTAATTAAATCTATGAATCCGAATTACAAGCACTTCTAACTGTTGCATCATCTTGAAACTTGGCAAATGCATGCATATTAGATGACAATATAGTACTTCGGTCCCTCGAGCTGGTCCGATGAAGAAATTGGTAAGTGGCAGATGGAACCTTGGTCCGTACCGGTATGCATAAATTGCCTTTTTAGATTTTTTAATTTGGGCAAGATAAATATGATAACTGAATTTTATTTAGAAGTCCCTACAATCTATAAGAACCTATACACTGGAGTAGCAGTGATGAGGTTGAGTGGTGGGCTTAGCCCGTTATTAAGGTCTACCTAAGTAAATTAGCATGTGAAGATTTATCTTTTCAATAATTCCGCTGTTGTTGTAGGTATATATTTATCAATAATTCCGCTGTTGTTGTAGGTATATATTTATCAATAATTCCGCTAATTCCGCTGTTGTTGTAGGTATATATTTATCAATAATTCCGCTGTTGTTGTAGGTATATATTTATCAATAATTCCGCTGTTGTTGTAGGTATATATTTATCAGTAAAGTGCGTATGAACAGTGAAACCGTATAACACAGTGCTCGCTGTACAGTCATATCTCCCCCAGCTCAAGCCGTACCTGGTCACGGTCACGAGGGGGCGCCACCTGGCGTTCACGCTACACGGAACACGACACACCGACCGAGCGGCGTGCACTGTAGAACACCAGACTAACGTGCACTTATTGATATTTAGAGTAAATCATAATAATGTAATGTCTGTGAACTTATCACACCAAGTTAGCCTGGCCCTGTGCTAAGTACCGCAAGGACTTGTGTTAGAGTTACTAGACGACGGAAATGTATTTAATTTCTTTATAAATTTAAGATATTTTATTTATTTGAGTTTCTTATTATTGGAATACATATATAAACATTCATGCACTAACCGGGATTGCGATCCGCGACCACTGGCGTAACACGGTCACGTTCCCAACTGATCCAGGAAAGTCGTCAAACACATTGCAACCGAATCGGCCCAAGACAACGTATATCCAAACCTCTCATTGAGTTGATGTCTATAAACGGCGATTGCAATAATTCCATCAGATGATCCGTCTTTCTGCTTGCTTGCTATACTTTAAAACCCGTTAAATGTGAGACAGATACCGAGGGAGTCAAGGTTTTTATTTTGTGCCTGCTCTATGCTGACGGAAGTGTCGAGTGCAGCTTCTTCGGTTACTATAATAAAAAGTTAAGTCGGGCGACAGTCTAGGTGAGGTTTCGGTCGATAAGGGGACATACCCCTTTCCCGCAGATGGGAGGGATGCATCCCGATAGTTGTTTAAGATTAACTAAAGTAAGAATTATCTTACAGCTCACGCGCGGCGGCTAAAGTTGGCCTTGCATTATATGAACCATACGCCCCTTCCACCACAGGCGGTCATGGTGAGTTTCAACGGGATATACAAGCATAACAACTTATAAAAGTGACAGATTTACGGAGCATCGTATTTGTGTCGATAAAACCCATCAATTCCGTAAGGCACGAAATTGTCCCTAAGCCTCTAAGTGTACACACACACACACACACAAGCCCCTTACTGTTAAACCCAGTGGACTTCAGACTTCCGAGCCACATCTCCGTTATTACTGCAAACAGCATTAACATTTCAACATCTCACCAAACTTCGCAGTGAAATAACAAAAGGTTTAACAGCGTGGAGTGCGCACGCTTTATGCAACGCCACCATTTTGCAAAACTTTCTCATACGTAGCGGACTGCTAAATATATTCAATGTTGTGTATTTATTTAATTACCCGACGAAGCCTGAGAGACGGTTATGAGTTTAGAGGAGAATGTAATATGTAGTGTTTTCCTTCTGGCCGGATTGGGTCGGCACGACCGCGGAGGTACAGCTCACTAACATTATAATATTACGCTTCGTGGGGTTTGTGAATTACCGATGGCCCGTTGGAGAAGGAAAAGTAAGGGCATCACGACTGTAAAACAATTATGCGGATGTCTGTGGGCGCGCGTCGGTAGCCATCAAAAGGTTCGAACGGCTCGTATTTCTCTAAAAAACTGCAATAAAGTTTTGTTTCTTTGTACACTACACCATTTCGGGATAGGCTTAATAAATTCGAGATTCGTAGTTAAAACTTCACGATAAAACGTATCACTGCATTTTTCAATCAATAATTGCTTATTCAGAGCAAAGTCGAGAAGCCGTCACAGTGCTATAGCTCTGAGAGTATAGTAAAAGTATCCGTCTAAATTCTTACTAACATTTATATTTAATTCCTATCCAGGGAATAGGAAATAATCAAAAACTGGTATTATTTCTTGTTAAACCGGCCTAAAGCGAGTCGGAAGGAGTGTGAGTTGATATTTAAGACAGAGAGGTGGACAGACAGACGGACAACAAAGTGTACCTACAAGGGTTCTTATTTTCCCTTTGGGATACGGAACCCTAAAAGTATTTAATGAGTACAAAGTATTTAACACTAGTTCGATCGAAATTCGATCCTAATTATGAAGACAGAACCTTTTAAAAAAAGTTAAATTATTGTGTCACACATTGTGTCTTACACAAGAGAATTCAGAATTTATTTAGTAAAAATAACAAACCTATCTTATATCAAAATGTTAGCTTTCTCTTTTTATCAGCTAAACTCCTGCCAGAAGAATTGGCCCTATCTAGCTCTAAAAAGAGATGTGTGGAACTGAAACCCACCAGGCTATTAATAATAATTGATATATTAATAGATAAAAACATTTTTAATTATTAAGTTCAGTTCATTTTACACGAACGTGATTTCTGTGTAATATATGCAGATTGTTAAGGGAACAATTAAAACTCCGTCACGATACGTGGCGTGCGCACCCTGTGGCGACAGCGCAGCTCATATGTCACGGATAATTAATTCCCACAACTTCAACTGTTACGAATTATAAATGACAATTTCATTGTGTTACTCGTTCAGTGCTTAAAAACGCAAACGGAACTAAATGTCAGCTGACTGTTTAACATATTTTTGGCAAACGTTTAACCTCATCATCTGGTGGGAAGATAACGGTAATACACATCTACCAGAGGATGTGCAATTTCTTTGCCCTTCTTAAGCATTTAAAATTTTCAAAAAACGCACGATACTCAATTAACTATAAAAACATAAAAAACACCTTTATTATATGGCATCCCTAAATATTTTTTTCTATTACATGAGATACGGCGTGGTGTCAGAGAGACAGTTATTGGGCCGGCTCGACCAGAGAGAGCTCTCGCCTGTTTTTAATTTACGGTTGTATGGAACCCTTTGAAGGGATGTTCGACACAGACTTGGCGGGTTTTATTTTTTAATCCACTTTGGACGAGATACCGCTCTGTATATTTTCCCTTTTCTTGTTTTCGACTTAGAAGTTGGAACGGAATCAGAAGCTGCAGGGAAGAACAATCTACCAAGAGCACCTAGTAGCCAAATATCTATTATCATCATCATCATCAGCCGGACGACGTTCGCTACTGGACATGGACCTCCCCCGGAGAGCGCCGTAGTTCATGATCCCTGGCCACTTGCATCCAGCGGCTCCCCGACATATCTATACATCTATATAAAGATTATAAAGAGGTTTTTTTTTTGTAAAGGATGTTTGTTTGCATTGGATAAGCTCCGAAATTGCTGGAGCGATCGAAAAAATTCTCATACCATTAGAATCCTATACGAGTATTATCTGCGATGAATATAGACAATATTACTTATTCTTAAAATGTTAGCGAACGCCATGAAAACTTCAATAACATAACTAAAGCATTTAAAAAAATGTCGAAATAAATCCTATATTATATAATATATAAAAATATGTAAAGAAATCCTTATATTATAGCTACAGAAATTATTTACAGCTAGCTGTCCCGGCAGACGTTGTTCTGTCATACATTGAATTCATCATGGTAACGTTTAATGGTTACGAGGCGGATATTAAAATTTATAATTGTTTGTATAAAAATATACGTGTGTAGCCGGGGCGGAGTGCTTGTATATGTATAAATATATACGTATAATACATACGCTCAAAAACATCCTAACTACTACTAATCTCCTTATCACTCGGTTGGGTAAAATACGCACTCGGTTCACGTATGTCGCTAATTGCATACGAAACAACACTTTTTATCGTATCGTTGAAACAATGAGTTACAAAACGCCGAGGTCAACGCACCGCATTCATTAACGGCACGGAAAGACGCGGCGCAGCGGATGTATGCTTTAGGAAGTAACGCAGTACCACGTCATCGAAACTGTAGTGATTTCACTGATCTATTGCCCGACCTTTGGGAAGGTGAGCTACGCGTACATCCCTCGCAACATGTATCATCGTAACATCATAGTTCACTCAAGGACTTTCACTATTGAACTAATTAATTGGATATATTCTGTGTTGCGTCACTTTGTGCTCGGGGCGGACGATGTGTGAACACATGACAGGCTGCCTCTTGAGCAATAATAAACATAGTAAAGAAAGAATAAACTGCTGACCGAATTTTGCAGGTGTAGTGTGCGCGTGTGTGTCTGTGTGTGCGTGTGACTCATGTAAGCATAATATATATTTTCTATAGCACCATAATCCTGCTTTCTTCCCTCTGCCTCCATTATAGATCTGAAGGTGTGCTGTTATTTACGAGAAACCAATAAAGCCATTTCAATACGATGGCACAGATATCCCGCTGCAGCCTCGGCGCGGTTGCCAAACAGTTTGCGGTCGCGTTGCTCTAATAATCTCCAAGGTGAATGATAAAGTGTATTCACTTCGTGTAATCTCATGAATATTAACGTACACGCGTAATAGTCAGGTTATTTATTGTCTTCAGGCCAATGTCTGTATCTGAGTTGTGACGAATTTTAGTGCCTACAGGAAGCTCTTCCAGCCCCCACGATAATGCAAGGCCAACTTTAGCTGCCCACGTTAAGAGAGTCCCCTCGGTCAAGATGGTAATAGTTATTTTAGGAAATCTCAAATACGCATCCGGGAAGGAGGAAGGATCGGCGGGTAAGGACGGGGGGTCAGTCGCCACAATCTCACCTAGACGGTCACCCGACGTGTCTTATGGTAACCGATAAAGCCGCACCGGACCATCAACATAGAGAAATCAAAAAATTTCCTCACTATCGTTGGCGAGGAATACCTTAAACGTAAGTTACGTGAGCAAATCCGCGGGGTGTGGTGGTTTTTAATCTGGTAAAATGGATACTTAAAGCAATACAAATGGCTGGATCTTCCAATCATTTTATCTTCCAATCATTTTATCTTCCAATTGATAGAGTCGATGCAGATTTGGGAAATATTCGATGTTTGAATCTCTGACATCCTGTGCAATATAGGACACTGCACATGGTAGAAAGAAACAGTAGGATCTATGGGTAGCCCGTAGACAACAGAAAACTATAAGACATTCACATGATATTCTTTAGTGGTGCCCTCTGTTGAACTAAGCTCGACAGACATCTCTTCGATGTAATCTGAAAAGAGGTACTTTCCCGATAGTATTATCTCAACTTATTTAACTCATCGAATCATCAGGAAAATTATAAAGTCTAGTAGCGTTTCTAGCAGTATGGTATTATTTCAGACCTAAGCAAAACTTTAGTAATCTTCAAGCCTACACAAGGGAAAAGAAACGTTATTATTATTATCAATAACGTTCAATATCTCTCAATTGCTCGACGTATTCTATCTCCCAACGTTCTCTATATTTAAGTGATCGAAGTACACTTTAGTCAACGATTCCAAATTGACATTGAAATCGAAGTTATAATTAGATTCAAGCTATAAATTAGGCCAATTATAAATGTGGGCGCCAGGCTAATAGATTTATACAAAACACGATCTGTCCAGATAACCCAAATATAGATTGCATTCACTGTATGGGTGCAGTTGTGCACCGATTTATCATTTGACTATCTCTTGCCCGTTGCTCCGCCCGCATTCTCTCTTGATTTATAACACGAGCTTAATGAGTAGATTGTAGAATACGGAAGAAAAATTTTTTTATGGGGATATTAAAATCATTAAGTAAATCAGTTGTTTTTTAGTTTATATTTTAAGTTCTTGCGTGTTGTTTAATTTGTAAACTTCCGGATAGCCTAAGCAAAAATATCCGCGTAGGTTTCGTGGTGGATCAATCAATCTAAGAGGCAGTGTCATGTTGCATTGCAACATAATTGGGTAGGCACAATCGGGGAGTTACCTCTCACTCACTGTCGCGATACCAGAGTGGCTTTCGTTTTCATTTTCGGGAAGAGGGCGATACGCCTAAATATCAATTTTGGGATGTCTATCATCGTCGGTGGACATCAGAAGAAGCAGTCGGAGAACTGCTCGTCGACAGCGTAGGGGTGGTGCTATACCACCCCTACGCTGTCGAATGACCCAAAACGTGAATCTCATTCAAAAATTACATCGACAACAGCAAACGTCTACAGTGGACGATTTATTTCGAACAATGTGAAATGTGGACGGAATACACCCGCAGAACACATTAATCACAATTAAAACCCGGTTTATAGTTATAAGTAAAATGCACAATCCAAACATACTTAACATAGCTCTCGGATTTATAATAATGCGTTAAATAAAACGAAAACTTTACAAGTAATAAACATAAATCAATCGTTTAAGTCTATTTTATTTAGGCGGGTTATAGACGATGTTTATATGAACGCTTCCATCTGTCGTCGCGCCATTAGGGACGCATCAACAGGACGCTTCGGACACCATCATCATGAACACTCGTTTGCACGATGCGCTGCTGCTCTGGAGCCTAGTTTGGCCAGCACGAACTGGCACGGTCCTCGTGTTACGAGTTTGTAGGCCTTGTGGTCCAAAAAAGGATATTATTGCTTGATTACCCACTTATTATGCTATGTGAACTGGAAACGCTTCCTACTCCTCCTATTTTCTTCTGATTAATTTCGATGCTGGTCCCAAGGCTGTTTCCAACATTCCTTCCCCAGTTTCTAGCACCCTGCGATCATGTCGATCCTGGAGACACATGTGTAGTAGTAGCGGTGGGAAAGTATGATGGGCCATGCCCAATAGAAAAAAAAAAGAAAACATACCTAGACTCATAACTATTTTTTTATAGCATAAGTAGGGCAAACGAGCAATCTGAGCCTTTTGATGACTACCGACGCCCATGGACATTCGCATGATTGTTATTCAGATGCGTTGCCCTCCTTTCATCCGCACAAAACGCGCCAGCGACGCTGTTACTTTACGCCGGTATCAGGAGCGACTCCCTACTTCCCCGGTCGTGCTGGCCCAATTCCGTTGTATAGGAGGATTTAGTGTCATGCACCATGCATGACACTACATCCTCCCATGCAGCATGGCAATACCTCCTCCTAATACTATTATACTCGTACATATGGAATTTTCAAGAATATAGAATTACGGAATAGAAAATATTGTTTTAGATGTCTATCTCTAAACTATCATTCAAACAAGATGTGACTACATCTATCTACTGTTGGCTGTTTGTTTGATATCTACTGATTATTTAGTAGAAAATAATAATTTAGTATAACATTTTTTAAGTTAAAACGGCAACCAGCAATTAATCACACTCATCGGCTGCGTAGAATGTTTAATAATTTATATTTGATCTGAAATGACCTAGAAATGAGGCCAACAACCGAACGCATAAACAATACTGGATAACGAACATTTGTCTACAATATTTATTGAAAAGTTAAAAATGTAAAGTATAAATATTACTTTAATGTTACGTAAGGATGACATGCAGAGAGACGAGCGGCTATCCTATCCCAGGTCCATAAACTGTATGGATAGTAATAATGTGTATACTGCCTCGAGCTCTAGTGGTAAGAATGTTCAACCACCGTCGTGAAGTCCTAGGTTCGACTCCCTGGTAGGACTAAAGTGTCATTGGGATTCTAAAATTTTTAGAAATAGTCCGAAGGTAGGAAACAGGTGGTGTTACACCCCTGTGCCTCATTCATCATTTTAGGGCGTCGTACTTGCGCCTGAGGTAACAGGGAGTGCACTTGCATATACTTGTGCACTATAGTATGTCCTGCGCAGTTGGCTATCCTAACAATGGCCGCCGTATCCGAAATTTGGCTAAAACGACATTATTATTTATGATTATCTACGTGTACATGTATGCTCTAACAACTCATCACAGAGGGACACATTCTACCCTCTTCTCGTGGCCTCTTTAATGGGGTAAGCAAAGAAAAAATTGTGCCACATGCCACAATCCATGTCTTCCTTCATATTTTACCCCTATACTTACTATACTTCTTCTTCCTCCAAAAAAAGAAGAAGACAGACATACCATGATCAGATTGATCGAGTACTCTTCGGAGGTGGCAATCAAGAGTCTTGTTTTATTTGAACTCATCCAAAGTGAATATAAATGAAAACGTCTACGTAAGTACGATAATTCTCTATGATTTAATTTTATTTTATTATTCTTATTCAGGCAGACAGGAGCTCCAGGGGCAGCAGCAGATGCTAAATATTAATACAGTGAAGGAATTGCTTTTAGGTTTGATAAAGAACTTTGTATATCTGACACGAATGCACATATCCACGTAATAGAATGAAACATGTGCCGGTTTTTCTAGGTCACACGGGCACAAGTGACACTGTGAACAAAAAAATGTTTCAAGTAGTCGGGTTTTATGTCTTCCAAATGGTTCTTAACTCTCAAAACCTAAACAAATAACACGATATCATTGAGTAATAATGTAAAAATATTTCAATGTAAGGAATAGCCTATTTTGCAATAAGCCTACAAACTTAGGTACATACAATAATTTTGGCTACAAAAACCCTTACATACAATAATACGATGTTATATAAAATATGTCTTATATCTTCTATATACCAGTTACAGAAATGTCTGTACAGAAACTGTACAGCCCTCGAAAATATCTTATTCCTTAATAAAACACTAAAGATTGAGTGGGGGAGGCGCTTCGCCTGAGGCGAAAAATCGCTACTGGCTGGGGGCGGAGGCGCCTTGTACTCTCATCAAATACTAATAGATTGTAAAACGATGGGGTCTTGCGTCGGCTTGTCAATCAAATTGAAATTTACTAAGTGGGTTGCTCAAATATTACACACATAATGATGGCGCCTCTGTCACAATCTATAATATCATACACTATCGGTCCGTCCCGGCTTCGCATGAATATTTCACGAAATATTGCAAAAATTCATCAATCATTCAAAATATATAAAATTTTGGCCTCGTTTTACGTTAAAAGAACAAAAAAATCATTTCACAACAGAACAACGTCTGCCGGAATGGCTACTTGTCAATGATTTCAGCAGCTAAATAAAAATTTACTTTGTTATTTTCTTCACACTTTTGTTTACACTATGGATTATATGATCAGAATGATTAAAGCCTTCCCGAAAATGTAATACACACAGCCTACGTTCATCACAGATAACGTAGGCTTCCAATGGTAAAATAATTTTTCAAATCGATCTCGAAGTTTCAAAGACTATTCGATACAAACAAACAATCAAATGTTTCCTCTTTATAGTGTTAGTAACGAGTATAGATTGATTTACAAAAATACAAGATACACGATTTCATGCTGAGCTGTCTGCTAAAAAGCCTGTGATTGTATATAAACATATTTTTGCAAAGTCAACCTTACGCGCACGATTTTAAATTATTTTACAGTGCATAATTTCATTATGCACATTTTTTATACGGACGGTTTTGAGATGTTGATTCTGTATATATACACCAGTTTCTGGAAATCAATTATATCAGATTATTATTTTTGGACCGGGGTTTTCTATACAGTCCACAGGCTATATACGTAAATAAAAAAATATACAATAAATAAAAAAAAATATGATATTAGTAGATATATATCTACTAATATCATAAATTTAGTATGTTTTTTTTTCTTCATAGTTTTTCATTGCTTAATTTTATTCATAAACTAGCAATTCGTTGCTTGAAATAACCTAACATTTTTATCCCAAAAAAATATGCTTCTTCTGGGATAGTTTTCAAACGAGTGAAAACCTTTGTAAACAGATAAAAACTATAAGTAGTTAGTAAGAAGTAGAGCCATGCTGCATTGCAGTCGAATTGGCCGGCACGATCAGGAAGGCACCTCCAGTGCATCTTTTTAAATTTATACATCTTTTGGTGAATTTGGGAGAACTTTGACACCACCGTAAAGTGATGGCTAGAGTCAGTAGCCGATGGCTCATTGGAGGATGTGTATGTAGTAGTCGTCAAAAGGTTAAGATTGCTCATTCAGACCCTATACGATATAAAAAAGAAAATATGAATATTCAAGGTCAGGTTGCAATTTTATTTATGCAATGACAAGCGCCTTCAGTCGTAGATGACGAAGCCATGGATTGGATTTGCATGGGACAAGTTATTTACATGTTTTTATGTAGAAATGAACAGTTATGAAGTCTAAGATTTAGGAATAGGTAGTGCCGTGCTGCACGGGAGGAGGTAGTGCCACACAAGCTGCTTGAAACTACATCCTCCCGTGCAACGGAATTGGGCCTGCACGACCGGTTAAGTACCTCCCGATCACTTGATGCCGGCGTAAACTGACGGCGTCGCTGTTGCGTTTCGTGTGGTTTGTGAGTAGCCGGTGACCTATTGGGAGGGGGGGATGATAGAAGGCCAACGCATCTGTGTAACAATCATGCAAATGTCCATGGGCGTCTTGTTACGTTTCTCCGATTGCTCGTTTGCCCCTTATGCTATATAAAAATAATAAAAAAGAGCACCCCTTGCCTCGGACACGTGGGGCGTCGGGCCTGCCTTATATATGTCGGTTGTCTAGTCGTCCCGAAAGGAGGACGGAGTAAGGAATGCACTTATGGGCTGTGGCAGTTCTCACACTTGCAGTTAGGTATATCAAGTAGTATACGTATATCCTACGCAGGTGGCTTGTCCCCTGTAGAAACCGTAAGTCCACAAATCCTCACTGGTCCTTTACCAGTGAGTGAAACGAAAGCTCATTTTTATACTATAGAGGGGCAAACAAGCTACCGGAGCCTGCTCACAGCTACCGACTCTCACAAACATTACCACAGTTAGAATGCTTTCCGTTGCCCTCCTTTGCTCCTCCCGCCAATGGGCCAACGGCTACTCATAAACCACACGAAATGCGACACTTTACGGCGGTGTCATGTGAGCGATAAGTACCTCCCCGTTCGTGCCAGCCCTACCTCTTACTAACTCATTAGCTTCCGAAACAATACACAAAACATTCCCTAAATTGTAGCTGTTTGTAAGTAAATTTCATTAATATACTAATGCGCTTTATAAAAGTCGTTGCTTTTGCAATAAACTCAAACGAACAATGTAAATATTAAATGAAGTCTCGCAAAGAGTCGGCTGGCCAATATGTTAACTGTCCAGTACACAGAGGGGGGATCCCCGGGTAAATAGGGCTGCCAATATTTAAAATAGGCCCGGATATAGCGCTTTCATGTTTCTTCGACCGGTTTCGTACGAACGATCGGCCGGCAGAAATTTCCGCTCACATAATAACGCAAATAGTGTATAATGACAGTCCCTTCCTTTGCTTCCTTCAATAAGTGCGTTTTTTTACAGTTTAACGGGGTTAACATTTTAAACTGTAAAAAAATCGCACGGCGACAATGCCCGAAACGAACGGCTGTCGCCACTGAACGCGGAGATGTGTTTGTTTTACCCGGAATTTCAAATCCGGCTATTCCCTGAGAAATGGCAGCCCTACGGATAAACCGGGCGTCCCTACGGATATCACTCGGGAATTATCATAATAATGAGAGCGGTCCTTTCTTACGGTTATACGACCTGATAAACTCCTCATCACAATGTGATGGCGTTGACAGACCTATTCTATTTTTGAACATCTCAATGGGTCCATTATCTTTTATAGTTTATATTTCGGTGGTTCATTTTTTCGTTTACAGATGCGGCCAGTCTTTTTTTTTTAAGAATAGTTTATTTGTGGAATGATAAAATAAAATGCAGAATCTGCTATTTTAAAATTAACGAAATGTGTCTCGCTCCGGCAAATAAATTTTATGCAATTTATGCTTATCCTTTTATTACATTATTTATACTTTTACGTCACTAGAGAAGACAGACATAAAATTATATTTATATTCAATTATATTCGTTTCCTACTTCAGCGTTCCTATTTTTTGAGGTAAATGAAAATAAAAATCAAAGCTGGGCTCTTTGAGAAAAGAGCAAACTTATTTCTATAGTTGATTGAATGTATTGTCACTGCTTGATGGAAATTCATGAAAACACTAGAATAAATTAATAAAATTTATATACTACTTCCACAATTATTTAATTTCCTTTTACATTTACGACCGGTTTCGACGTATCTTCATCAGGTTTTTGTGGAAATAGAAAATATAAAGTTTATTTATTTATGTTTTAAAAACTTATTTCTCACGAGCAGTCCGTCCCAGTTTCACACGGATATTTCACAGCATAAGGAAAAAATTATTTATCAAAAAATACATTTAATTTTCGCCTCGTAAATGTTACAAATAATTCAATTTTTGTAGCTGCGATATAAGGAGTGACGTTAACATTTTTATCGAAATTTTCATAATTATCTACAACGTTTAGAAATTGCTATACATCCATATATATATATATGATGAATCATAGATAATGTAGGACTCTAATGTTAAATATTTTTTCAAATCGGTCCAGAACTTTCGTAGCCTGTTCAAAGCAAACAAACAATCAAGTGTTTCCTCCTTATAATATTAGTATAGAAAGGCTGGCAACGTCTTTACAGGGCTCCTAGGTTTGTGGATGGGTGGCGCCACTACTCACCTCGTTTGCCCCTTTTCTTATAATAAAAAAATATTAAAATAAAATCTTAAAATATCCACATAAACAGCCAGTCTGTCAAATTAACGCTGAATTTATATTTTATTTTATTTGTACTCCTATATATATATATAGGAGTACAAATAAAATAAAATATAAGTTCAGCGTTAATTCGTCACTTAGTCATCCTAATCAAGTACCGACTTCGGTTCCGAATCTGATTCCAAACACGTCGACACTTACATGGGTTAGTAGTTACTTACTGGAGAAAAGTAGGCAGTCATACTCATAAGCACCGTCGTATGAAGACAGAAAACTATCAAGTAACAATCACCTGTATTTAGTAGCACACACTTCTAGCGCCGCGTAGCTGCTACACGTTAGAGGACGGAAGCGGAGCTCCGCTTTCTTCGGTATGTTGGTGACGCGAACTCATAATTGGTGCTCCTTTTCCTAACGACGTTCATGAAATTTTCACTTCAATGACCAACGTGTACAGTGCACTAGTGAAGTATGGTATTATTATGTTCGATGTATCTAATACAATTATTGCGGTATAGTTCCCGTCTGCGAACTGTTGTGAAGTTTACCAAACGCTCGAACTTCATTTGCAAGTGTTCAGAAAGTTTTCGGTGACGGGTCTGTTTCTTTATATACGTCTTTGATATCATAAATGTAGTTTGTTGGATGTCGACCTCTCATGGGACATATGCCTAGCCTCATCAATTTATATTTATTATTGATTTGTTGTTGCATTGTATTGTGTTATTTTTGTCTTATTGGAAGCGAACAAATGTACTACCGGGATATTGGACAGAAGGCAAATAAACTTACGCGCTTTGCCATCGAGCTCAAGTCAAACCGGCGTACTGGACGAGGGGACCCGGTTCCCTCGATCAAGATAATAATTACTATTACTAATCCATCTTGTCGTATAGTCCAGATATTTCAGAAGTGCAACGAACAAACTACATAATACAAAAACAACTAGCTTTATGATGTTACTTCTAAGAGTGCGCAATACTACGAGTATCAGATCGTCTCGATGCCATTGAATTTCTTTTTACTGAGAACTGCACCGCTGTAGCGCATGGTTCAATGAATTTTAAGTGGTCCGTGAGATCATAGTACATACCTATTATTAGATTACGTTAAAGTAAATAAGTTTTACTTTTGTGTAGTAATGATAAGGTTGTATTTCATCTTGAGCTGTGAAAAAAAGATCTAAAGTCTTCGATGATATACAATTTCTTATTGCCGCCACAGTGACTAGAGCTAAACCGTAACACAGCAGTGCACCTGGTAAGACGAGCAAGCGAAACGATCTACCTAATGATGATCATATGACTCACTTTCTCTCTCTCATTCTCGCTCTTTCCCTCTCTCTCTCTCTTTGCGTCGATTCCGCAATACTGTTGGTCGTGACCATCAATCGTAGAAGAACCTTCTCTCGGGTGATAATCCTCCTCTTATTCCGACTTTCCACGACTTGTGTGGCTTGAGATACTTATACATTTAGAATGGTGCGGATCTGGCCCTGACCAGCGCATAGGTCTACGCCCTCTTGGCCTTTCGCCATCAACTTTGCCAGTAGCGATCAGTTTCTAGATATAATCCGTACAACTACTAGTAGTAGTGCTAGTGATCTAGTAAAAGTGCTCGAAGTTGTGACCGAACTCTCGAAAAATACTTGAAAATGAAAGTGAAAAATGAAATAAAAATTAAATGAAAATTGCTTTATTTGTACGAATGATACTGCCAACAAAACAAAAAACATAACAAAGAACACAAAGGAAATTAAAAAGAAAGCATGACATTAATTAAAATAATGTAGATTTTATTTTAATATTGTTGGAGGCAGCACATCCCACAAAAAGGTATGACCTCAGTTTAAGTCAGGAGCACACCTATCACTGATTTTTAGGCATACCATACAATTTGTACATACCATACAATTTGTACATACCATACAATTTGTACATACCATACAATTTGTACATACCATACAATTTGTACATACCATACAATTTGTACATATTATAGGCAGAACGCTTTTATTGTTAATTTGAAATTACTTTATATATATCGCCTCTGGTGTAACGGTGCGGGTGTCGCCCGTTAAGACCGTTAGGCGCGTAGGGTCCTGGGTTCCACCCCCAGGTCGGGCATCTGTTATTAAATGTTTTTCAGATTATTCTGAGCGCGCATTACACTGGCCGGGATTGGAATGTGCTCGAAGTGGCCATAGGCTGCCACCTACGACATCTTGGACTTCAGTACCTTGGTTAAGCGTGGATGTCCCAGTATATCTACTGGACTTACGAATTGTGGATGTACTAGCACACCTCTGCCTACCTCTTCGGGGATAACAGGCGTGAAGGTTTACTTTTACTTAACTTTAAGGTTAACTTTTACTCTTTAAATTATTTCGGTATCTGTATAGAACAAATCTTTATTTACAAGAACTATATTCTTGCAAATCAAATTTTATCCACATGGGTGAAATCACGGTGCGCTGCTAGTGATAATATTTTATAAAGAACAAGTGTCACTAATTTCGATATAATTGGACAAACAGTTCTTCTCGCCGCTCAAAAATTGTTCTCGTTAATTGGTTGATTAAGGAAAAGGCATTCGATGAGACGAGCACGTTCAAGTGGAACAAAAAAAGAAGCTCTGCAGCACCATCACTATAATTGCATCTTGTAAGGTGCTGCATTGCAGCCAAATTGGGACGGGCTACCTGTCGGCCGCAATACCGCTGTAAGGTGATGACTATGTCTATGTCTATTTTTGAAAGAGGTAGTGCCATGCCGTATTGCAACGGAATTGGGCCGGCACGACCGGGGAGGTACCTCTCGCTCACATAATTCCACCGTAGTGACATCTTCAGTGTTGCGTCTCGTGCGGTTTGTGAGTAGGCGGTGGCCCATTGGAGAGGGGGCAAAGAAGGGCAGCGCATCTGCATAGTAATTATGTGGATGTTCATGGGCGTCGGTAGTTGTAAAAAGGCCCCGTTTTCTCGTTTGCCCCATTCTATATATAAAAGATCTATATAGGCATTATAAAAAGTACCTTCCTCATTGTTAATTTCTTTTAATCAACTTAAATAATTTCCAATTCAAAGTATGCAACTTAGCATAAAGTAGTAATCCGTATTAAAGGTTATTCCATGGGTACATTATGAATATTATTCCAATAAGTAAACTTCCTAATTTATATCACTATGTTTATTTGCAGCTAAATTGAGCAGAAAGGCACCCAGCCTTGAAATATTTTATTGTTCCTAATTAATTAGGTTTTTTGCTAGCAGTGAAAGGGGCAGCGACAGGGACTAAATATAAATCGAGCAAATGCATGGATGTATACGGTACTCGAATCTGATTCCCATTATGTACAAAGGCAATCGGAAAATTGATAAAACTTGTCCTAATTGTTTTTGTGATTCTTAGAATACGATTACTTAGATCGTGCGGCGTCTAGTCACCCGCGGAGGTGGCTATGGCCTTTGGCCGTTGGAGTTTCTATCAATATCATGCGGTGCGTATATTTTCTGAAAAATCGGTGAAGTCTACGACGTGCATAACCAATACTATAGTTTTAGTGATTACATAGGACTGCATTAGCTGTCGTGTCCTGAAATATGTACGATCTTTTACAATTCCCAATTACGGATTTTGTATCATTTATGTTACTGTAAACTTTCAGCGCAGTCAGACTATTAGATAATTGATATAAAAGAAACGTATCCATATTTTTAAATAGTAAATGTTAAGATATTTTGGAAAATGTTACCAGTGTATATCGTGTTTGGATATGGTAGTGCCTCTTATCCATTTTAAAATTAATGTTAAGATCCAAAACCAATTACTACAGAGTTAGTAGACGGAGGAGAGTTAGTAGATCACGAATACTGATATTTAAATACCCAACCCTAGAACCAATTCATTTAATGCGAAGACATCTGGTGTTTTCACTTCGGTCCTTGACTTGTAATGCAAGGCAAATTAATTCATATGCCGTAGAAAGTAGGTTTTTTAGGACCGCTATTGGGTCGTTCGATTTTAATGTGTAAATTTAATATGATATGGCTGTTTTTAGTAGAGACACGCCGCTGGCTGTATCGTGTGTCGCAGACAAGTTTACAAGTCGTTAAATTTCTAAAATAAGTCCGCGTGTTAGTGAAGTTGTGTAATACGAGTACGTCATTTTTTGCTTTTTTTCGGAGGTAACTGCTGATGGTAACACTATTGTATCTGCCATTACAATTCATCGGACTAGATGTTACACGTGTTATGTGGTGGATTCAACATAATTGATACTTTAAGAATATTGCAGTCTACTTGGGCTGACTCGACCGGGAAGCTACCTCATGCTCTGCAAGGTGCTGGCGAAGGAGGGCGACGCATCTGCATAACAATGATGCAGATTGTTACTCACTACGAGGCTCTAGCTGGTCATTTGCCTTCTTATAGATACTATAAAAATACACTGCATTAAAGTGTGCGGATTCAAGATTAACCTCAAGTAATAACATGATTATGTTATATTACATTTTTAATAGTTTAAGGAAACAAACGAATAGTCAGTGCCTTATGGTGACCCTAAACATCCGCATGGTAGGCAGGAGGAGAGCAACGCATTTGCACAATCTCAGACATACGAGTTGTTCGGCTTACACCTTCCCCTCGACGTCACAAAATCTACTAAACTGATTTTCATGTGGTCTTATCAGATGAAAATACGATTCCCGAGGTAGCTTGTTTTCCATATCCTGTTATACACGTGCGAAGCCAAGGCAGATCGTTTGTTTACATATAGAAGCTATCTTCAATAAAGCCTCCGTCTTATTCCATAAGTTATTTGTAAGTGTTTATAGGAAGATTTTTATGCTCCATAGGAGGAGGTAATGCTATGCATGGTGCATGACACTACATCCTCCTGCAACGGAATTGAGCCGGACGACCGGGGAAGTACCTCTCGCTCGCTTGATACGGCCGTAAAGTGACAGCGTCGCTGTAGCGTTTCGTGCCGTTTGTGATTAGCCGGCGGCCTATGGGGGGCAACGCATCGGCGTAACAATCATGTGATCCATGTGCGTCGGCAGTCATCAAAACGCTCTGATTGCTCGTTCGCCCCATTACGCTATGTAAAAAAAGTTTATTATATTGAAGACAAAACAAAAGCTATCGCTTATCTCAAAGCTACGCATTTAGCACCTTGAGCAGGAATGACGAGTAGGCAAAAGCTCTATTGCTATATCACTCTGATTGGACTTACGATCTGCTTGAGCAACGCTGGCTCTGATCAGTGTCCGATAGCCACTGACACGTTCAATTACCTGGAGAAAAAGGAATTGCTAATTACTGTTTTTATACAATTAAACAGGCATCACACCACAGTTTGGCCTGCG
>JAFELO010000939.1:197238-214356 GCA_017140195.1 Eumaeus atala | reverse complement strand
ATTAGCGCGTACAAACAAACGTACTATTATAGATAACATGTGAAAGTTTCACCCTGAGCACTATTATATCCATAAGTCAAAAACCGCGCGATTAAAATGCCTTTTCTCGACGCACATGAAACTTGGGGAACCAGCTGCCGACCTCTGTATTTCTGAAGTGATATGAATTGGCGTTATTAAGAAAGGAACACTTATCTCAAAGGCTAACAACGCACCTGCAACATCTCTAGTTTTGCAAATGATGGGTGGCGGTCATCTGCCACAAGCTTATTTGCCCTTTATTGTAAAAAAATGTGCCCATACTCGGACTCACAAAGAAAAGTGGCATTGTTTCATAATTACCTATACCTGTATTGGCAACAATTTGAAAAAAAATTATCATAAATTACTCGAAATGATAAGAAAAAAAAATATCTCCACTGAAGTAATAATACATTTTGTCAACATTCCTCTTTCGATTTTCAAAGCGAATAAACATCGTTACTAAGTATGAGGTACTTCCATGCTGCATTGCAGCGGAATTGTGCCTACACGACCAGGCATAATAATTACGCGGATAATCATGGGCGTCTGTAGCCATAAGAAGGGTCCGATTCCACATTAGTATCATAAAAAAACTCAGAAACAAAACTACATAAATAATCTAGGTAGATTTTCAGCAGAACTTAAATATAATTCTGTGTTAAATGATATTGAGTGGAAATATTTAACATGTAACTAATAATTATTAATTAACGCAGAATTATTATAATAATTGGGGGTCTGGATAGAGGATAATTATGCAGTTTCTAAAACGGGTCGATGGAATAGTTCCAAAAACAACGACGACGTGTTCCAATCTTGTATAACAGAAGCACCTGTACCGAATAACCTACAAAATTACATAAACAATACGTGAACTGGCCTTTGATGTCGCTATTGCGTGCTCAGCAGTTAGCAGACAGCCTTCACCCGAATCACTTTGAAGATGTCTCCCGAGAGCGGTACAGGTGAACTTTGTAATTATCAGAGGTACTTAAGTCGAACTGTTGTGTTAATAAACTCGACGCCAGAAGTTTGTTAAGACTACACGCACACAGGTAATAAGCCTAATGCTTTTTATTCACTACATATTTTTTGTTTGTTTTTTGTTTCTGAAACATAAACATTAAGTTAGGAAGTTATTTGTGCCACTAACGGCATTGTGGATAATGTTATAAATACAAGAATTTGAAATTGCAAAGTCGCGCTCCGTGGTAAAAAGTGCGATTAGATGAATCACTTTCAAGAGAAATGGAGCTAATCACTCAAAAGAGTAAGAAAAATGTTATATTCTTTCAAATTCTGACTGAATTGATTTACATACTACTGGGTTGAAGTTACACCTCTTGTACTTGTGCGGTTTGTATGAGTTCCAGTGGTCAGAACTGTCTATGTTTTTTCAGTATTTTTCCACCTCGACAATTCCTCGACGGCTTGATCATCTAAGGATGAGTACACACATCAACTCCGACAGAGAGACCCGACTGCCATTTGCGGATTGCGGAGACTCTTGACACCAACTTAGGATTAGTATCATATTATCCAATCTTTGGTAAAGAAGTTAAACTAAATAAAAAAGACGTAGAATAAGAAAATATAGCTAGAGATAGGAAAGTGTTTAATAAGTATACATATTTGGTTAAATGGTTTTATTTTTTGTTATAATAATAGGTCACTCGACTTCTAAAATGATGGCGGGACATCGATTATTAATATGCAAAGTGGAATTCTAAATATTAATGACAGTACAGCTGGTGGCGTCTATGGCATAACCCACTTATTTCTCTCGCATGCTCGCCTGACGTTTATAATTAATTCTATGAAAATAGCTTAAATGCTAAATTTACAAACTCTCGGAACTCTTACTGACTACACATTTTCTTTCTTTATCTCTGTCACTCCGAGTGTGTCAGCATCTGCCTCCTCCAGAACTGTCTCAAAACATAAGACATCACGCCAGAGTTATTTGGGAATTAGTGGTCCTTAGGTAGCGATTATACGATTTGATATCACACGCATTGAGTACAAAAACCGATGATGTCCCTTTTTCACATCAATGAATTTGTGTATATAAATAAAAACATTTACTGTGCGTAGTGTTTGTATCGTTTTATGTTCGTTCAAATGGGAGCCGAGTCAGCGTTTTCTTCTCCCTGAATTTGTTTCACAGATCCGCAAATGAACGAGATGAAATCAAGCCGGCTCTGCGTTCGCACTTTTACAACATATTTCCTCGAACTCCTCGGTGACGACACGGACCCCGTGAGCGTGACGGACTGATCACGCGTGGAACGGTTCCCTAGATTTATCTACAGTTTCACTATTTTCTTTGTATTTTCCTAGTATTTTTTACTGTCCCTTTCCCATCCTCGTCTTTGACATTTATTTGTCTCGTTGCTGAAGAAGACAAGAATTCAAAGATGGACGATAGTAATTTGTAGATTTCTATCTATGGCACAAACTCAATGTGTTTACGTTAATTAAGTTAAAATGTAAGACCAATGCGGGCGCTGATCTGTGATAAAACACTTATATGTTAGATGTGCCACGCTGTTTCACCTATATGCATACCAAATATATGTAAAAAAAACCATTCCCTTTTTGCCGGAGCCAACTAAATATCACCCAAAACATTCCGCTTTTGCTTAAAAGTATAATAAACATATTTACAAATTTTCATATTTATAATATTTGTAGGATTCCCATATCCTCCACTACAAACTTTATTTGCAGTCAATTAGAGTACGGACATTTTGTAATCTCCTTTAAATCGGCGAATGCGATTTTATTTTCCGACATTTTAAAGATGCGAGGGACCTTTACCCTTTTCGTCCCATCTTACGGAGTATCAAAGACAAGTGACATCCGATTAATGTCCCCGCCGGCAACTACCGAATTCGGAGCCCGCATCGGGTCAGCGACCTCTACATACCGTGTACATACAGTTTTAAAAATTGCCGCCGATTCGTTACGCTCCGTGGATCATTGATTCTGATCTCGTGCTCACTCAATGTGTTTCGGAGTTTTATTTCATTTGACACATATTTTTTTCTTCAGGTTTGTTGGGTATTTTTTAACATACGGCTGGTTGATTGATGATGTCACTGAATTCAAAGTACACACAAAAATGTAATGTAATGAATTAACTTGTCACACATTATTTTTGGAAGACATTTTGGAAGACATAGACATATGGAGGTAGTGCTATGCATAGTGTATGATATTATATCCTCCTACGCAATTGGGCCGGCACGACCGGGGATGTACTTCTCGCTCATATAATACCGCCGTAAAGTGATATGTTCAGTGTCGCGTTTCGTGCGATTTGTGCGTAGCCGATGGCCCATTGTGGGGAAGGCAGCGAATCGGCATAGTAATTCTGCAGATGTTCATGGGCGTCAGTAGTCGTAAAAAGACTCCGACTGCTCGTTTGGGGATAGGGCGGCCTATTCTATAAAAAAAACCACAGATAAATATATTGAAGTACATAGCCGAATGTCGGCCGCATACTGATTTCAGCTGATATTGTTTAGTTAAGCATTGTAAAACGAAATCCGGGCCATTACTGTGATCAGTTACTTAAATTTGCACTCAATATAAATATTAACAACACACATCACATCCTCCAATAGCAAATTCATCACATAAAACGTCATCAGATTTATATTTTCACTGCGACTGATTTATATTTTCACTGCGACTGATTTATATTTTCACTGCGACTGATTTATATTTTCACTGCGACTGATTTCTAAAACAAAACGATCCACACCAGTGAGCACGGTGCCTAACTTTCCACGACTATTTACGAAATAGAAAAACTCATAGCTGTGACATAAGGAGGTCGTTATTCGCATTTCCAGACGAGCTTTTTATAGAAATGAATTCCAAACCATTGGAAGACACTTCACGAAACTAAACGTCAGGCCCCTCTGAATGTACATTTTAAGTCTTCATCGTTATTGGGAGTTCTTGTTTCTTTCCATTTTAGGATTGCTCGTTAAGAAAATAATAAATAGGCACGTTTTATATTTCATCATTATGATTGACTTTTACTGAAATTAATGTATATGTCGAGGCAAGTTATTTGCTGAAACTAAAGTAAACTTAGCAAAACAACAGTGCGGTTGGGTGTTAGTAGCGAAGTTAAGCACTTCATTTAAAAGTTTACGGAACAAATGTTGATTACGACATTGGTTTATAACACTCTGTCTGGCTGTTAAGAAAACAAAAGGTATTTTCCGGGACCTAGAATCATGAAAATTGGCCTATATCATGGAATCAGGAAACCATTGAAAAAAAAAAGAAAAAAAGATAATTATAGATTACATGGCAGGTAAGTGAGTACGTAACCCTGGGCGTGATAAAGGTACTCTCTATAGTCTGTAGTGTGAATCACAGCACTCGGTTGTTAAAAAATCTGCTTACATCTAATACTTCCACGATTTCTCTACCTATGTTATATCATCAGATTTTTTTTTTGCAATCAAGATTTTTATAAGTTTTTCTATTCAGGTCTACTGGAATAGTATTCTTGATATTTACAGGTAAAAAAAGTCTTACAAATGCAATGTCATAAACGACCTGGAACTCTGTATAATGTATAAATTCAGATGCATACCGAGTCTTCCACGAACAAATACTCTATTATTAACATGCCTTCTAAAATTCTGTTAACGCCACTTAATATTTATAGGAAAAAAACCGCTCGCAAAATGGCTCCGAATTGAAATTCCCATAACGTAGAGAGATTGAAGAGGCTTTTATGGAAATGGACTGCGTGCATCGCCCGATAGCGCCGCATTACACTACCGGTTTAAATATTAACGCCGCATCGCAATTTAGACACACCTGAGCTGACTCGTGCCCTATCTGCCGCCCATCGAATAGTAATCGCCTTAAAATATAACACGGCTTACAAGAGATGAAAAGTTGCAAAATTTCTAGTCTTGTGTAAATTTGATAAGGAAGTGGGTGAATTTAGTCCGCAACTTCGAACGACAGCGAAGTGAAAGCTTACAACTACGATAAATTCGCTTTGTTCATTTTTTTATTAATACCAATCCTCTCGGCATATCCCGCGAATAACGGGACAATTATGGGCTAAAACTTCGGGAACTACTCTATCCATGGGTGAAAGCCACATCGAAATCACAAATGCGTTCAGTAGACTTTGGAACAATCGATCAAGTACCGACAGACTTTTTTTTCGTAATAAGAATATTGTATAAATAATTATCGTGACCAGTAAGTTTTCCTGTTTTTCTTTCAAATATACGTTACATTTCCCAAAATAAACCCGACGATAAGATGTCAATTTTGAAAAGGAAGAACTGTACAACTTTATTGGTATCTATGTACTAGTAGATAACATATATTTTGTTTCTCGCAGTTTGTAAGGGTAAACCCTTAAAAGTTTGCTGCAGGCAGTTACGAAGTTGTATAGATGCACTGACTTGTACTTTATGTTGAATACGTCGATGCAAATCCAAGTATTTGACAGACACATACAGGACATATTACGACAAAATTATTACCATGAATTATTGATATTCATCCCACAAGAGCCTATAACATGTCTGACGGCTCTCAATTGCATAATAGTCAAGCTGGTGCAATGAAAGGGATCGCATTACACTGAGTCATTAGCATGCGTAATTTTTCATCAGACCCATCAATGCCTCATGAATATTCATGTACAGGAGCGACGTGCTATTGTCTCATGCCATACCTTTGGTTACAATTGTGGACATGCTGTAGCTATTTTTTGTTTTAGTACTTTATATTCCGGCTCAGTTTAATTTTCTGGTATTTTTTTTATGAGGGAGGGGGCATAAGAGTAGATGGTGGTGACTACCGCCGCCGATTTGTTGTCGGCCTTTAAAGAATAGGTTTTCCTTAAGACCCCTAAATCTAAAAAATAAATAATTATTAGTGCTTTCATAGTCAACAGTAAATTACGCAGGATATATTACGGTGTAAAAGCTCATTGGCTGACACAATTGCTCTTTCTATTATTTATACAACGGATTTTGACCGGCAAGACCGGGGAGGTACCTCTCGCTCACTTGATCCCGCCGTGAAGTGACACCTACGGTGTCGCGTTTCATGCTGTTGTGAGTAGCCGGTGGCCCATTGAGGGTGGGAGAAAGGAGGGCAACACACCAGCATAGTAATTCTGTGGATATTCATGGGCCTCGGTCGTCTATTCTATAAAAGAAAACGTTCTTCTATTCTGATGGAACAGTAGACCAACATAACCGAAGATCGAGACGAGGATGTAATACTGAAAACTTCCAAAGTTAATGTATAAAAAATTCTAAATCCTAATAACAGTTTTAGTCTGGTCCAGGACTCGAAACCGGACTCTCGTATTCTGCGGTTCAGGATGCGTGTTTCTAGACTAATGGGTTAATAATTTGTGTATATCTTACAACCAATGTGCCAGGTTTCATCCCGGAATTTTTTTATGTCGCCGTTACTGTCTGCAAGCAGATATTCGGGGAATGAAGTTAATTAAAAAGTGAATGCGATTGATAAGTGATTTAAAAGATTGCATTTGCGAATCTGCCTTTCACAAGTCATAATATTTATATCGTAAACAGAAGAAGCTTGCCTTCAACCAATGCGTTCTCCCCGCGATAACCTACGGGGCCGACGCATGGCCTCTTAATTCAGGACTGCTCCGTAAGTTTGCGGTAGCTCAGCGGGCTACTGAACGTACGATGTTGGGTGTTTCTTTATCCGATACAATTCGTAACGAAGTCATAAGGCAGAGACCTAAAGTTTCCGATATCACGGGAAGAATAAACTCGCTGAAATGGCAATGGGCCGGTCATACACTCAGAGATCAGATGGCAGATGGGCCACTAAGGGCCAGGAGTGGAGGCCGCGTTTAGGAAAACGAAGTTGTTAGACCGTTCACCAGGTAAGGAGATGATCTCCGTGCAGTAGCTGGTCGGGGATGGATGCGAGTAGCAAGAGATCGGCCGTCTTGGCGTTCATTGAAACGGGCCTATGTCCAGCAGTGGACCAATAAGGGCTGATAAGGATGGTGATGGATACTTATATACGTACCTAGTTATGAGACCTAGATAGATATTTCCTATGAAATTTGAAGATTAAAAATTCTAGGTAAGAATATAATTATACTGATAAAATTATGAGAAGTTTATGTACAACTAACTTTCTCGTCGATCCCAAGCTCTAGAACATTCTGCCGTAACTTAGTGAAGTTTGATTTATCCCACAAATCTCTTATAAAGCCGTTAGACTCTGTAACCCATTATGGATATTAAAATATGCGTTTCCCCATATGGAAATTTCAGGGATTGGCGCCATGTTTGATTTAGAATGGTGACTTCCGAGGGATTTGAATATGAATTTAGGATAATATCAGAACGACTGGTATTTGAATTAGGTTTTGACATTAGTATATACGTTTACACGAACGACTCTTTTATATTCTTTGTACTACTTTTTCGAAAATTAGAGTATTTATGATTACATATAGGTACGTAGTTTCCTAAATACAGGCATCGACTTGAGATTAAATAATAGTTTTTCTGAAAAGATTTTCTTTTCAGAATCGATCTTTTAGTGATCATTCACCTTCCTAGGGTATTGCTTTATCCACGGGGGAAATCGGCATGAATATCCGTTTAGCAGAAGTTGAGAAAACCAATAACATACAGACAGGCAGATTTTTGGGACTTGTTTTAACATAAGAAAATTAAAGGAATCATAAAGTTAATGGCCAATAATGTGCATGTTTCTGCGCAAGCAATCTATAAATTTACTGTCTTTACCTTTTTCGTCTTTAATTCAAGTGTTTGAACACAATATAATAAGTTGAAAATGATGATAGTAACATTGTCTGATACACAATAATTATCGCGGCCATAATGCTACTGCTATTACGTGATATGCATTCCAATGACCGATCTATATACTTGGTACTTATGTATTAGACTTAGACGTCTGAATATATCCTGCGATGTAGCAACAGACTGCTAACAATAGCAACTTGTGCAAGTGAAATAAAACAAATAGTGTGTAGCAGAAAGTGCGATAGATCTCCCATATCATACCCAGTATCCAACACGCGAGGAAAACGGGATTATCGTTTAAAGAGCTAATAACAACGTTACTTTTACAGATGAAGTGATACATATTTTGTACTCATTACAGAGCATCGTGCATTTCTCGGCTGTAAATGCAATAAAAAATGGGATGGATCCATATCAAAGGAAATTGTTAAGAGGATGGAAATATCTGTTTGCCAACACACATAAAGCCCTGTGATGGGAGAGGTTTTAATTTCATGTCTGTTTACATCTAGAATATTCTTTGCAAGACTTTTAGGTTAAAAAGTACCTCATAGCATAATTGGTTGCTCAATCCCTAATAAATAGAGTCAGTAATTGAGCTCCTAGAGCTGGACATTGCGATAACATAGCTACAATAAGAATACAAGCAAGCCCTAGTGTCTGTACCTGCTAGGGTATCCGTTAAGAACACGCATTAAGACGGTCCGATTATTTCATAATTATATTATAACATTTAGGGTGTGTAGGCATCTGCTTGAATGCACGTTATTAATATTCATACCAAAATGATATAAAACCGTGATCATCATAATAAAATATTTGTTCAATACCATATTAAAACAAATTAATTAATTATGGCTACACGTCATCACAATTAGAACATTCGGAGTGCAATGCCGAAAATAAATATCAATTTGTTTGAATATGAACCGTAATTTAATAACCGAAATCACTGCACCATTCAAACTGCAATTACGTTACAGGAGGGATAACAGGGATGGGAGGGATACGAATCCTCTGTGGATCCTATTTGGTTGTACTCCGGGGATATAATACGGTAAACCGAATCATCTTTCCACTCGTATTGTGAATCCAACGTTTTAGTTTTACTTTAATTCGTTCGCTAAGTGATTGCCCAGTATATGTTGTTTGGAGATTTTACCTGATCAAATTGTAATTGAATAGACTTTGAAAATAAGGTGAAGATAGTAAGACAAGTGATAATTATGTGATGATAATCATTGTAACAGTTTGTTAAATTTGTCTTTTTTTCATACTATACCCCCATATATCTCAGACGAGGTATAGGAGTTTTTCGACGACTAGTGACGCCGCATAAATGTGCAAGCAGATGCATAGCCCGACTCTCATCCTCCCCTCCAATGGACCACCGGCTACTTAGAAACCGCAGGAAACTCGGCAGCGGCTGTCACATTACGGCGGTACCATGGTACTACTCTTATAGTACTTCAGTACCTCTCCCTGGCCCAATTCGGCTGCAATGCAGTATGACAATACCTTATACTAAAAATAAAATGTTTATGGGTATATCAAGTATGATTTTATGAATATGACTTATAGAAGAAAATAATGAAATATTTTTATATTATGATGTATTTCACGTCGTCAAAACTTACTAGCAAACAATTGGCAATTATTTGTCAATATATTGAGTGTCTGCCAAGTGCCAATGAACTCTTTATTGATATAGTCAGTGCTGGTGCTACATGATGGCACAAACTGCTATAATGTTAACCATATCGATATTGCAAATATCTGAAACTTTCAACTTTTATACGCGTTATATGTAGTACAAACAACCCTTGCAATTTCAATTTCCAACCATAATTAATAATCCAAACAGCAACATCAAAGTGCAGGTTTATTAAATATTCCGTAACACAAGAGCGGGCAGACAATTAGGGTGAGGGCAATAAGCTGTCAATCAGGGGCCGGCCGCGGTCACCGGACCGGGGATAGCGGACACGGGGGATGCCTTACCTGTCGCCTTTTTATGTGATTCATTTGTTTCATCCAATGGCTTCCTTTTACCCGACTACTCTAGAAGGAAGGCTCTATTTTCGAGTGTATACAATAAGCAGTAAGTAAGTAAGTACCTGCACGATGAAGTTATGATTCCTTTCTCAAGTTTCACAGCCTTTGCAGACCGATCGATTATATCATGAGAGGTGTCGTCGGCTAATAAATAAAACTACTCAAATATTTTTGGGTATGTTAACTAGAGCCTTAGAAAAGTGACACTGGGTAAAGCAGATTGTTAGTATATATGGGTGAAAACTAAAAACTGGTCTTTGGAGTACACTCAAGGAAGTATTTTAGGCCCGCTTCATGTGAGTAATTTGAGGAGTACACGATTTACCATGATTGAGCGTCTAGCGCTCCTTTCAGAAACATAATCGTCATACAGGAGTAAACTTCAGTCGCATGTCAGAGCTGTGACACACACAGTTTTTCGTTTCTGCTTACGCTAATATTTTGGAACAATAAAGTGGCTTGTATTGTGTCCAACCAGAGCCTTTTTTGTTGACGCGGGAAAAGTCTTTTACGGTCCACCAGCGGCCCCAGGTGGGCTCCAGTTGTGGCAGGGCTCACGGCACATTATCCCATAAGGCTGAATACCCGCTAAAAACACCGAGTGTGCTATCGGTTTCACTTTTGGTGAGGTGCCTCGGAATCATGAATCATCAAGGCACCTCGATGTTTGGTCTGTCCCATAAAGGATCGACACCTCGGCAGAGGGGTTGTCCCTCACCACAGGACAACCTCACCAACTTTGGGACAGTGCGATGGGGTGATGAGTCTACGCTGTCGTGGCTACACGCTAATAACACCGTCTCGGCGTAGACTGAAAGACGCATATGTCCAGTCATATGATGATAAAACTTGCGCATATTTCAAACTTATCAACAAACACAATCTTGACGTGCATTTTTTGTGCAAGTCTAACATAACCTAACTGTAGTCCAGATAGCACTCAGATAGAAGGATTTTTTCCAACATATCTTCTCGTCGTTATGAATGTTATACTCGGAAATTAATTATTTGTGTTAATCTCGTATTTATCAGATGAAACTGTATTATAAATGGGGTCTTTTATGGTGTAGCCAGCAAACGAGCAGATTACCCGGTGAAATGAACGTATCATAGTTTTGTGCACAATTAGAGGATGTGGATGTTCTTCTCCTAGACCTTACCGCTGGGTTATTGTGCTCTCCAAGGCACGGGGTAACACCGCCAACTTCCTGAATCCAGACTGTTATTATAAATAGAAAACACTTTTTGATCCGACCCGGTAGTCGAACCCGGAACCTCACGCACAGTTCAATGCTTTAGCTACTCTTCCCTCCTACATATAAAGTATTTTTAATTCAGAAAACAAATAATATTTCATCTTGCGTTCAGTATTTCGCGCATAATAGAACAACAATATTCCATAATCAAAATACGAATATGAGCTAAGGATATGATAGAAGGTAAGCGAGGAAGTAAATTTAACAAAGTAATTCCGCCAGCGCTTTTACAATTACCTAAAGGACTAAAAACGATTTAAGCTGTCTAGCTCCAGCCTTAGGTACTGGGAAACCTAATACCGGAACGCGGTGACCTTTTAAGCGCTGTACAGCGCTGTCTTGTGTAAAACTTTATTACGGTACAAACCTCGCAGCGCTGCAATCGGGGAATGTATTGTTATAATAAAGTAAGCTTTAAGTTATGGGCATTGGGGTATATCGAGGCTCTGTCGGGCTCGGAGAGGGAAGTGCATTCCTTTTATTGCTTCCACTGGCCTTCGTTATTTATGTTCACACACGTATTTATTGGCTTTTCTTGACTTTTTCAGTAACATAGGAGTAATGCAGGTACCTACTTAAACACGTAATGGCGCAGTTGGTAGTATATCAAGTAAGTTGTATTCGAGGTCTTAATTGTACGTAACATTCGCGTACAATTAAACTATTTTTAGTTGATGTACTTGTGTTGAAGTTTACACGAATGTTTCACATTACAATAAAACTACTTTTACGGATTTTATCGTGATTTATTTAATTATTTAACTGGCCCGACCTTTCGGAGGCTTTATATCAACCATGATCACATGGGAACAATTCAATAATTCAATAAATCGCGATAAAATTCGTATAAGTAGTAGTTTCTCTGAATATTGGTCAGCAATTTTCAATCTATTTATAGATTTAATTAATAATTAATAATAATTGAGAATAATTCGTTTCAGAACAAAGAATATAAAATTTTCTTTTTCTTTCTTAAATTAAAATAAAATAAAAGATAAGAAATAAATCATTATTCACTGCAATAAGACGTGTCTGTAATATCCACGTGGTACTCGATATGGCGTGCAAAAAACGATAGAACGTACGTTCTGCACAGTCGACGAAGAAATTTTAATGAATAAAATATAATTGCTACGACTAAACGAATCCCGAAAAATATCAAAAAAATATAGCTGGTTTCCAGCTTAGCACCACCATCCACAACCTTGCCTTAACGCTCTCTCCAATTCAGCAAATAATATCTGTAATGTAATAATAATATCTGTGGACTTGTCACACCATGTTAGCCCAGTCCTGTGATAAGTACCGTAAGGACTTGTGTTTCAGGTGCTAGACAACGGAAATATATTTTAGAAAATTATACATTTAACAAGTCTTATATATTTGAGATTCTTATTATAGAAATACAAATGATACACACATAAACGTCCATGACCTAGGCGAGATTCGAGCCCTCGACCTCTGGCGCGATACGCGCACTAACCGCCATGTTTCCAACAGAGCCAGCCGGTCTATCAAAACAAAGACCTTGTACTAGCAGTTTAAAAGTAAGAAATTACCATCTCTATACTTTACGGGCATTACTTATGACGTAACAGAAAAAGCAATAAACGACTTAGAAACATGTAACCACAACGCAGTATAAATTGTAAAAGAATAAAAAAAAGTCGAGACAAAACAGTTGCAAACGGGAATAAAGTTTAAAAAAAGAACATTCTATTTGCGTACAAACAAAACGAGTTCGATTCTTTTTAATAAATCACCCCTAAGTCTATGAAAGGCTTCGAGGCAGTAATTTGATGGCCTCTTCCAATTAGCCCTTCAGGCGCTCGAACAACAAGGGATTGCACAAAAGCAAAACCAGTTTCATTGGGAACAAAAAGCGAACATCTGAGGAGGCTTCCTGTTCCAATGCTTACGTTCTTTTTTATTAAATCACATTGCCTCAGATGATTCTGTTATTGTAATGCTTTTCGGCAATCTGATCTATAATCACTGGGGTGTTTACTACTTAAGAAATTGTAACTACCGTGGTTTTTTCGCAGTGTTGGGAGATCATGCAGATGCGTCACCCTCTTTCCTTCCTGCCCTCTATTGGGCCACCGGCTGGTCACAAATCGCATGAAACGCCTGCCCGGTTGTATGGGCCCAATTCGGAAGCATGCCCCTGTCATGATCTCTCTATTCATTCACGTCAGCGCCGAGGCCATTTTAGCTACCGAGTGTGCGACTACCTCTTGACGGCACGGTCGGGGATGAGGGACTCCGCGGCCTTTCTGGCAACGATAATAATAGTCGAATTAGCTATCAAAATATCCTCATTATGGGACGTATCACTCCCATCTACGAGACTCCAATTTCTCCTATCTGTTGGCCAATAGGCCCTTTTCGACACTAAACGTATCTCACAATAATGATAACATGAATGAACGTGTTGTAAACACGTTCATTCATGTTATTTTTTCAAGTGTAGAGAATAACTATAAGCAATTTAATCTCAAATGGAACTCAAGGTATTTGGCTAATTTAAGCATTTACCTTTTTTTGCTTAGTGTTTAGCGTAGAGGTCAAGGACAGGACAACTGAAGCTCGAAATTTGACGCAGCTGGGGATACAAAGAATTGAAACCCTTGATAAAGATTTACCATCGCCCGACGTGTTTTATAATAACCGATGAGGCTGATGATGAGCATTCCATCACACAGACTGCTCTATACTGACTCTATACCATCAGCATAGTGCAGTCTGTAAAGTAATAAACGAAGATTTCATTGGTTTGGGTCCAAAAAAATTGGCAAGAGCCCCGAAATCTAACCCACGGGCCCCTTCCGACACTGTTTTAGGCACCACACTCACGTGTAGTGCCAACATGACTCTACTGAACTTATGTTTCTACGAGCGAGAGCCCACAATATATCATTTGATACTCACTTTATGTATCCCTATAGATATCATATACCTTCTTCATTCTAAGCTGATGCTATGAATTTTCCCATAACAATTTAAATATTTATATCGGTGTAAAGCCGTACGGCTTTTTTACGCTGACTTAAATTGGTATGGGGAAACCCATACCTTAAGAGATATTACCAGAAACTTCTTTTTTCTGTAATATGCTGGATATATTAAGATAAAGATGTATGTAATAAATTAGTGCAATGTTATAGCAGTTACTAACTCGAAAGTATTTACATGGTCCATAATATTACCTAAAACTTATCACAAAAAAGGAAAAAGCAATAAAAAACCTAAACAAACAAAAAATGTATTATTTACATACGAGTATAATATGCCCAAAAAGTTTACCACTCAGTTGCGTGGCTGTGGGAGAACCTGAGGTTCACAGTCATGATATTATATAGTCGTGTACCTATATAGAACCCTAAAATAGTGTGACCCTTAGGAAACATACAACTTCCATTAAGAAGTTGTGTGAGATTCGATTATGTATTACGCCATGTTCTTATTACTATTGTATTGTTTACTATTCCCATAATAAATATTAAAAAAGCGCCTGGTAACTATGGATGCAGTGATCCTAAGACCGATAAATATATTGATAATAATTTTCATCGATAACGTTCATTTTCAATTAAAAAATAAATGAAAGACTGGTTGTCTATGAGTCCCACGATATAATTTACCGTGATAAGAGTTCTCCAATTGATCTGTGAACGCATGGCCCAATGGAGTGAAAGAGACGTCGCTCTCTGGATTGCAGGCTCCGCCCATTCGGAACATTACTATGGCTCAGAACGTCAATGCGGTATAGTGTGAGCGTGGGGTCCCCCGTCGTGCCAGACCTCGTAGTACCATGCTCCAGTGTCCCGTTCTTAAGCGGAAATAAATAGAACCTCAACAAAATTCGTACCTATCCAAATTTACTATGAATACTTATGTACTCATAATTTGGATAAAAATCCATCAATTTCTGAAATATCTCAATAGTCAACGTAGTGTGAATGGGCCTTAAATGTAATATGGCGCCAATCCGCTTATAGCAGTCTTAATTAAGGCCTGCAGCGATTGAAGCCCGGGGCCTTTATCTTTTGATTGACCTGTCGTTCATACAGTAAACCGCTGATAGGCGTTTGTTATTAAACACGCTGTTTTAAACGTTTTGTCTAAGTATCGCGACATACGCCATCATGGTTAAGTCTTTATAGTTATTGATTTTATACCCAAATTTTCAACGTGTTCTTATAAAAAATTACATCTGTGAGGATTGTGACGTATAGGACTCGGTACTCTCTAACTACTCGGGTCTGGTGTGAAGATATGTTGTTCTTGTTGTAATAAATTTGATGGACACCCTGTAAGAGTTGATTTACAAAGGGTCAGTAACGGGCTTCGAATTAGGTCAGCAGATAACGCCGACACAAATTTGAATATTGTATCGTTTGCTAACATACTGAGTCTGCGCTGACTTGCCTTAAGTTCAGAATCAGTCACTGATCTTGTGTAAATCAGCCCTTAGATATTTTGTGTAAGAATCGCGAAAGATAAAACTATAATTTATTTCCATTTATATCGATAAGTAGACAATTGTTGAAAACATGCCATGGGGCAAAGCAGCCTTCTGAGGCGGCTTTGTCCCGTGGCACGGTAAAAGTGGGGTTGTAAAGTACGTTCATGGGTGTGTTTCGCCATTAGGATGATGGTGAGACAGCTGGTGTGGTTATAGGATCGAGGGGATCAAGGGTATGTAATGCATTTCTATAGTCTGGTCACACGAACGTCCATGTGCAAGTTGTTTGCCAAATATCAGGCGATCTGACTACGTTGTATTCGGTACAATTAAAAAGTCCAATCAAACTTGTTTGTCCTAAAATTTCGAGAATAGTACTTATACTTTTCTGCAAAAGGTAGTGTTATGCTGCATTACAGCGGAATTAGGCCGGCATGAACGGGGAGCTACCTCCCGTTCACATGAACCGCCGTAAAGTGACATCTTCGGTGTAGCGTTCGTACGGTTTGTGAGTAGCCGACAGCCAATTGAGGTGCGGAGGAAAGAAGGGCAACGCACCGGGACAGACATTAAGCGGACGTCCATGGGCGTAGGTTGTAGTAGTACGGTAGGTCAACCTCTCGTTTTCCCTATGCCTATACCATTGCCCACACTATAAAAGCCACACCTTAAACTTATAATGAAGTAGAAGAAGACATGACAATCCTGCCAAAGGAAACTCGTCTGATGATGTTTAGAAAGCCAGTCATTAATATAGCGAGAATTGTCTAGTCCTCGGTGGCGCAGACGAGAATGAATCATGAAATACTTTGAGTTTTCCTCCAGCTGACGATAGCGGGAGTTTTATCGGCCATTTAAAATTGAATATACACATGCGTCCTTGATAAGATAAGTGTATATTTGTATGTGTGCACCACTATAAATATCGGCCAGACAATGTCCTGGAAGTTTCGTTAGAATTGAACCTAACATACTCGTGGTGATAAAGTACATGTTGTGAACTTATGTAATATAAAAGATAGAGCTATAATACATAATCTATATATGTATAAAAACGAAAGTTCACCCAATCACTCGCTCACTCACTCACTCGTAATGAAATCTCAGAAACTATCAGTGCCTTTTATAATTAATAAATTATAAACATAAGAAAGAAAAATCATTCACATATTATTTTGTTACAGCAGGCCTAAAATATACACAAAATGTAAAATTAAACGGTGATCAATATCTCTATAGTATAAACATTATATTATAACTCATAACTCATTGAGAATATATTTCTATAACAAGGCTTACATCATTTATAGCAAGGCATATGTTATTAAGAAATATACGCCTTGCAATAAATGTTCCATCTCCGCTCATTCCTGAATCAAAAGGATTTGTTCTCATGTTATCATACCGCCTGGAGTTTTACTCCCGTAAATGTCTTTTGTTACCAATCTAGCGTACGATGGGAAAATATGAGAAAATAAATATTCGTACA